>OMKZ01017252.1:52604-68104 GCA_900302535.1 Neoniphon sammara
CTCTCTCTCACACACACACACACACACACACACACACACACACACACACACACACACACACACACACACACACACATGCACAAATATGTATAAATGAATGTGTACATATTAAGGATGCCAAAAACAGAAATCTCATTCCCATTAACACAATAAAAATCTAAAAAATGTCCATAGGAAACTCCATGTCCATCTGTTTAGACTCCTTGATGCTTAGGGTTAGCCAAAACACTTTATATGAAACTTTAATCAAGTAATCAAGTTACATCTATACTACTGATACTAATAAAAAAAAATGGTATTGGTGTTGATATCGTTTTCAAAATTCTGGTACTGACTTGGTCCCTAAGTATCAATTTCTATGACAGCCTTAGTACATGCATGCACAACAAAAACACGCATGCATATACACAATGTTTCCTACACTGACAAGGTAACACCAGCTGATTGTTAATGATTATTGAGATTCCTTAAGGGAAGGCAATTGCTGTTGCATCATACCTGGCCGGTGTGCTCTGTCTCATCCTTGTTGATGAGGTACATGAGGAAAAACCTGTTGAGAAAGTCAAACCAATGAAACAAAACAAAAATACCAAGCCAAGCGAAGTCGTGAGAAGATGTTCTTGTGTATTGGCTACTGTAGTTCGGGTTTGTACCAAAACATCCAACCTTATCATACAAGGAAAACATCTTGGATTTCAACATTTTTAACAAAGCATTCAAAGGGCTGGTGCAGCTCTGTGTTACTAGGAGACTTCAAGATGTCTGACGCAAGTGTCTAAACAGAGTAACACCATACTATCTCCTGTCTCCCCTCCCTCACCTGTTTCCCAAATCCAATGCAAATGACAACGGGCTGCTGTATCTCTGTGGGCATCACAGCACGCCAAATCATGATGAATACTGTATGAGAGCACGCTATCACAAACCCATTTTCCAGTGAAGTTCATGGCATTAAATAGTAATGAAGAGGGACAATGAGGTCAGTCTCACATCCTCTGGGCAGCTGAATATGAGAGCAAATGGACTGAGACTCTATTGTCAGGGGCATTAAAGAGAAAGAGAGAGAGAGAGAGAGAGAGAGAGAGAGAGAGAGAGCACCTGAAAGGAGCTTGTTTTCTGGATCACTGGGGCCATTAGTAACTTTGGCACTATTACTGCTGTAATGTCGTAGAGCTATCAATCATAAGGTTAAACTACAGAGAAGAGCCTATAAACAAGGTGAAAAATAAGCATGATAAATAAAATGTATTTGATCCTCAGTGTAAAAAGCAAATGCTTTTGGAGGGACACTCACAGGTAGTTGGCCAAGTTGTGCTCTTGTAAGGTGTGAGTCTCAAAGCCGTGAGGCGTCGTGTCAAAGTAGTCGTTGCCGATGCCACAGATGAAACATTTGGTCTGAGGATGGAAAGTGAAAAGACATTCACAGCTAATGGTCTCCTGGTTGTCTGGGCGACAACGTGTGCAGCATTTCTTTTTTTGGTGACAGAGTGTGCAATAGCCTATTCTGACATTTTGGTGAGTGAAAATGACATCGACACTCACCTCCATATCCTCTTTGACTTGTTCCTGTTGGTCTCTCAGCTCTCCAAAGGCATCGATAATCAAACCTGCAACCACATAGGGATCACTGTGAGTGTATCATATACACTTGGGGAAATTGATCCAACCACAGTTTTACACCTCTCAGGTCCTACACATAGGGAATGCGATGTGTATTTAGTGAAGAATATGGCAAACTCTGTAAGGAATATCAGCCTGTTTGCATTGGTGGGAATCTACAGAGACACACACAGTGGGTAAAACAGTATATTGCTGGTAGACTAAAAGGGATTTTGCATGGTGAGAAAGACCATCAAAAGCACCCATTTCACTTTTCTCCATTTAACTAATCTTATGTCTAAACAGCATATATCTGCAGATGGCAGGGTGATGGTGAGGTTGACTCCAGAGGGATCTACCGTCATGTTGTTAGGTGATCAGGTGATCTCTGTGAATCATCACAGAGATCACCTTACTACACAACAGGCCACCATGCCTACCCTGGATGATGGCCAGGAGGATGACGATGACAAAGAAGAAGAAAGTGATGTCAAATAGGATACGGTAGAGCTCATAGGGGTCGCCTGCTGGGTCCTCAATCTCATCCCCGATGCCGCCTCCTGCCCTCACGCCGACGTACATGTGGAATAGGTAGCACTGTAGAAAACACAATGGGAGGCCAAGTAGAAAAGTTATCCTTATTATGAATTTGAGTGTTCAAAAGCTTTAGCATGGATTTGCTTCGTGTCACTAGCAGTGTGATGTCAGTGTAAACCAGTTCGTATGCAAGTGTTTGAGACCTTGCATGAAGATATAAGATGACCTGAGCTAGCTAAGTTTGAGTTCACTTGATATTTATAGGGGAACTGTGGCACTTCAATGTGCTTAAATGCATTTCTATATATGTGCTTTCTGTGTATATGTGACACTGTGGGACTCTAATAACGCAAGGGAAATTTCTGTGCAATTCAGACAATAAAGTATTATCGTATCAACTGCATTGGGGACAGAGTGTTAGTCCAAGTGTCAGTCCAAGGACAAGCTTTAGCATGAGTATGACTCGTGTGTAAGTGTGATTGAGAAGGAATGTTTCAAAATGGCCAGCTTTACTTAACTATTCCTCTATAGTGGTGTCTGTGAATAAGGGTTATACAGCATTGGTTATAGGTTATACGGTATTGTCAACATTTATCATGTTACAAAGGCATCAATGGCAGCTAGTTCTAATTCCCTTACTGTCTGGAAATGCTTGTTGGGGAAAGCAAATAAGTAAGGCATGCTCTTCCCTTTACAGCTAGCAGTGAAGGGCTTTGAGCAAGGTACTTAACCTCAGTGGTGCTTCTGCACTGGGATGCTAACAAGTATAAATGTGTGCATGACTGTGAAGTGGATTAACTAAAAAAAAAACACTGGAAGAGTGCTCAGTCAAATATTATGCATGGATAGACTGCATAAACATTATGCAATGTATTCATGCATAAACGGTGGATAACACAATGTATTATCTTGACATTTTCCCGTGAATGACACTTACAGTCATCATGTCATCACATTTCATATCTGGCTCGTCCTCATCCTCACTCTTGTTGTAGAACTTCCTGAAGAAGTTGAAGGCCACCACAGTGTAGAGATACACGACTACAGCCAGCAGGCCCACTGTCAGCACCAGCTGCAGGACGACACACAGATGTCAATCAGTAATATATCATTACAAAATTCCTATGTATTTACTCTTCTTGGCATTGAGGTGACACTGATTTTGACTGATGACTTTGGTCATCCCTCTCTTTTTGTACTGATGCGAGGAGAGAATCAAAGGGAGGGGACATCTGAGTTAGTACACCAATTTGGAAGTCTATTAAAAGGTGATTTCTAGCTTTACCCAGCACAGGGCTCAGGTTAATTTGGTCTCTAATTAATCAATTGAAAATATCAACACAAATTACCCTTTCACTCTCTAGTAATGGAACATTATTTTAGCTAATTTGGGGTTGAATCTTATATCAAATGTTTTCCAGCACAGGACTTTTTGCCTGAACTGACAGTCTGAATTGAGATTTAATTCCAACCTTGGTTCAAACCTCAGGATATTTTCATTTTTTCCTGGTATACTACAAGGCACAGCTAGGGGGCTAAAAAGGTCACGTGCCTTTGAAGCCAAGTCTCAGAGCAGGTAAATGTCTCAGTAGTGATCAGACTGAATGCAAATGTAATCCAGGTAAAAGTGCAAATAAGTAAGTTAATGACCTCAGTTTTGCTCTAGGGAATTCAGCTGTAAGATGTGGATTTGATCTTACTTGAAGTTTTGTGTTTTGTTGTCTGTCAAATAGCCTGCTGTTTCAAAATCAGGCAGCAGATCACAGATTTCACTGCATACTGCCATGCTTGACTCTCATGTCATTACATTGCTTCAAGTAGAGGAGACTACAGGCTTTTGACTTGAATACCTAAGATGCCACCAATGTGACATGAATAAGCTTTAGTAGAGCGGGGCATGAGAGCATGGAAGCGATGATGAAAACTGGCTTCGGGCTGCGCTTCAGGGGCACAAACAACAGAGGCTGCCTGCCAGTGACTCTGCAGTGACCCCTGCTGCTTGAGAGAAGACCTGCGTCCTGCTGCTCACCTGTTTGCCGTTGTGCGTGACAGATGATAGGATGGTCCGGAGAGTCTTGAAGCCCATGGCGATGTCCAGCAGATGGGCAGCGAAGAAGAAATTGTTGTAGTGGCCCAGGATGGACATTGTGGTGTACCATACTAGATACAGGAATGACTGGTAAAGAAATGAAGAGGGCACTAAGTTGATTATAATTAATCAGCCTACTCATTATGTCATCCATTTACCCATCTATCTATCCATCCATCCTTCAAACCTATTCACTTAACCATTCATATAGCCAAAAACCAATTAAACATCAACTCACATTGTCTGTGAACACCACCCCCATTTTCCAGATGTGGTACTTTGTATCTATTGAGCTCAACCTGTCAAAAGAGATGGGGTTGATGTGAGGGTCACTTAGTTTCTATATGACCTCGCTTCAATAAAGCCTGGCCTGTCTGTTCTATGTCCAACCTGCCAGGCTAATCTCTCACCAGGACACCAGTGAAGCCTCCTTGGCGACGGTCTCCTCTGTAGGGTTGAAATCCAGGGCACTCTTGTCCAGTCCAAGCAACTCTGCTATCCTCTCAGCTCCATACAGGTCTCCGTACTTGTTGATCACCTAGGCATAGAAGCAAAACACAAACAGGGTGCTAAGAAGATCATGCTGTAGCTAATTCGAAGTCACACAAACTATGAACTGCAGGATTTACATGCATACCATATTAGAATGAATGAATGAATGAAATAGGCCACTTACTTTGCGTTTGACAAATTTATCCCAGTAGTTGTTGGGGAAGGAGCTGTTAAATACAATACAAAAATAAATCGGGAACCAGTCTTGAAGAGCTTCTGAAAGGTTTGGATCTTAGAAACTATAGCTTTTGATAATCTTCCCATCCCCTTCTGCGGGACTTACGGAGTATTGATGACCAGTCTGTCCCACTGTCCCTTGATGTCATCATCTGAAGGCTGCTCTGTGATGTAGAGGCCATCAAACTCCAACTTCCTCGCTATTTCCTTCTCCCGCTTGAACACAACCAGGGGCACCTTGGAAACACGTAGCAATAGGCTACATCAGTTAAGTAGATGCACTAAAGTCAATGATGTCATGGCAGCTAATGGAAAACACCTGCTGTGGCATCACTGATTGGATGTGGGCAGAGGTGCAACATGCCTTAAAGTTTAAATCCCTAGAGAGCAGTGCAGCAGATGTTTACTGTCTTATGTGATTAGTGTTAAGTTATTCTTTAAACTAGAATGGAAACTAAAAACTAACTAAAGAAAATAAATAAAAAATAAAACTTTAACTACAACTGCCAAACTCACACAGAATATTAACTTAAACTACTGAAATAATGATTAATAGCTATATGAAAACAGACAGTAATAAAAAGCTATAATAACCCTGATACAAGTTAGCATATGTATACTCATTTGGGAGCGAGTGTACCTTCAGGTAGTAGTATCCCACTACACACAGGAAGGATATAATAGTATGTAGTATTGCCAGAAAGCGCAGTGTTGGTGCCATGTAGCCTGTGCTCTCCTGCAGGACAAAGTATTCCACAACACCATCTTCTTCCCCCTCCCCGGCTCTACCTCGACCATTCCATGGGTCTTCCTCATCCGAGTCATCACCAGTCACCTTCACAAAAAAACATTTTAAGACATTTTAATGTATCGACCAAAGTAGAATCTACCAACAGTGTTCAGCCCATACATATACTATGATAAGCTTACTTTGTAGAAGAGAAGAATGAAGTTGATAGCAAAGGCAACAAAAAGTGCCAGGAAGCGGAGGTTGTAAAAATTTCTGGCCAGGTAGTTCTGTGAAGATAATCATTTCCGATTCAGTCATACAGGATGTCTAACAACCAAAATTATTGCACAGGATCAATTCATTTGTGCTTTTCTAACCTGCTTAAGCTAATCTAATAATGAAGACCCTACATTTGTAAAAGAGGGAAACATCTGACCAGTGTCTTGGTCTGGTAGATTTCCAAGCCAGCAAAGAAGCTGGCCATGAAGGCCTCTGGTGGTTCTTTCTTCTGGCCAGGCCTCCTCTTAGGAACTTTCTTCTCCTCTGCTGAGGGCTCTGGAGAAATGTCCTCTTTGGCCTTGTCGTGGTCCTTCTTCTCACCGTCTTCTGAACTGGAGCAGAAACATTCACTGTGAGTGAGACTAACACAGATTGTTGCATGGTCTTATACACATGCACACACAAACTGTGTGGCAACATGCCCATAGAAGCACTCACAAACACATGGGCGAATAATTTATACAGTATGCATGCACACACACACAGGCATTTACACACAAACACACTTGCAAATACACACAGTCTACTCTTGGCTCTAATCCCCCGGCATCAGTTCACATCCCACCAGGAGATAACTAAATCCTGTTAGATAGCTGAGAGGCTACGATGATTGTGTTCATACTAAAAATTAAATCAGTTGTTGTAATCCCATTGAGGATGAAGGACACTGTAGGAACACTCACTCTGCTTTCTCTGAGTCAGACTTGTAGTCTCCATTAGCAGCCCGCTTCTTTGCAGCCTCCTTTACACCAAATGAAATATTGTTTAAACCATCAGTTACTTTCAAGAAGGCAATGAATTAAATGTCCAGAAACTACTTGGCAGACATAGAGATGAATCTTGTTTAAAAGGGACTATTTTGTGCTGGTGTAATAACAAATCTGTTGCATCTAGTACAATGTAACTACTATTAGTCAAGTGTAGATAAGACAATGTTACTACTAGAAGCATGCTTATAACTTTTTAAAGTGCTTTCCCTTTGATTTGACATCACTGCTGACCTGTGCCTTCTTCTGCTTGACAGCACTGGCTATGGATGGAGCATCTCCCACCACCACCTCTGACACATCCCCCAATCCTGGTTCAGCACCATGCTTGCCCTCCTTCTTGGGCTGTATGTTGAGCAACTCCGCCATCAGATCTGCCTCTGCCCCATCTCCCTGAGCCATCTGGCCCATCTCTGCCAATGATGATGCCTCATTTGCCTCCATCTTCTCAGTCTCTAGTACATCTCCATGGATTCCAAACTGCGTGGGGTCTGGCATGTTTCCCAAAATGTCTGTCACCTTCATATTCTTAGCCCCCTCAACAAGGCCGCCTCCAAACATTGTGGTCCACAAGATGTGGAAGAAACCCCAAACTAGGCTGTAGAGGAAGTGGAAGAGGCCTGTGATTATCACCCAGAAGAATGAGAAGAAGGCCCGCACCATCTCCCTCACACTCATCTTCCTGAATTTTTTGTACTGCCGTTTCATGCTCTTGACGGTGAGCAGTCGGCGGAAGTGGCCTAGGCTCTTTCTCATAGAGATACACGCGATAGTAAAGGCTGAGGAAGATTCAAACATCACAATCTCCTCCTCTTCTTCTTCATGTTCTTCCACCACACTCTCTTTGTCGTCTTCATCCTCCTCTGGCCGCTCTACTGGGTCTGGCTCTGAAATTTGAGAGGCTAGCTGCATTTCAAAAATTGTGTCCTCACAAAAGTTGACAAAGAGTTCCATCTTCTCGCTCTCCCCACCTTCATTGACCACATCAAAGATAAACTGGCGCTTGGACTCCTTGACCTGAGGTTTTTCCCACTGGGTACGACTTGACTCACTGATATCAAAGTAGACTCTCTCAATACGTTTGGCTCCACCCATGATCTCAATACGACCCAAATAAGGCTCAAAGTAGCTGAGAACGCTCTCAGCCAAGTCAAGGAATGTTGAGAGGCGAGCATCATGAGGCATGTGTTCAGAGAGATTGGTTAGCAGCACAGCTACATTAAAACCAATGTCCTTAGCTGGTTCATGAAATCTCACCACAAACTCCTCATAGTTGAACATGTCGTTCTCGTCAGCCTCAGCACAGGAGAGAAGAAACTCAATCTCAGATTGAGAATACTGTTTCTGGTTCTCCATGGACTTCTGGAAATCCTTCTTTGAGATGACCCCCTTGCTGTCAGGGTCATAATCCTTGAAGCTGTCTGAGGTGGTCAAGTCCTTCAACTTGAGGAACATGTCAAAGAATTTAAGGATCATTTCAACGTTGCTAGAAGATTCCACCAAGGTGTCCACCATTTGTTTGCCAATGGTACCATTGACAACATTTCCTGTGAAGTAATTGAGAAGGTGACCAAAACAGAGGATTTTCAGTACACATTATAAAAAAGCAACACTCTCCATGCAGATTAAGCAAAACTGCTACAGTAAATATTTGATTAAATTCAAAATATCCCAAATAAACAAATCTGTTGAATCTATGATAAGCTTGAAGCTTGCAGCTTGTGATGCTGGCACATTTCATGCAGTCTCAGTGAGTCAGCAGTAAGCACACCTTCGAGAAGAGAGAGCATCATGACGATCATGTCCTTCTGTAGGTCCAGCAGTTCCTTCAGTAATTCAATCTGACTAGAGTCCTGTTAGGAGGTGTAAAAAAGGTATCTTTATGACTCACATCACACTATGTGACATAAATTAGTGATGGTCTCCTACTAAGGGCACTGCCACCGTGTTTAATATCCCTGAGTAGCATTTGGAGAGATCAAGGCTGCTTCAGATCTCGAGGGCCCACCAGGACTCTGTTGGTGCTCAGAGGGCTGTCCTAGGTTACATCCATCCATCAGCACCAGGGTTAATGTTATTTTACTGTCCAGGAGCAGATGGCTAGGTCAGACTGATTCATTTAAGGTCTCCGTGGAGCTTGCTTTCAGCATGTCATAAATCTGGAGTGTACTTCGATGAGCTAAATTCAAACCCCTCCACCTGTCCTCTCTGTCATTCTGGTTTCTACAATCAGACTGCACCCTTTCTGATGACCATAAAATAAGGTTATGTGGTTGGACAGTGTTCTCATACCCTCCCTGTCTTATTGAGAATGAAGGAAATATCACAGATAGGGTCATGCATCATATAGCTGAATAGCAAGATGCCTATTATTGTACTGCAGTGGCCTGGGGTTATCCCTGAGCTTGGAGAGCCCTCTAGTGGTTATAGATATTTCATAAGCGCATCTGGCTAACAAAGACATATTGGAGCACCACTACATTCATACAGACACAGGTACCTGGGATAACTTCATCTGCATATTGGCAAAAACATGGAGGAAGCCCACCACTGCATCCCACAGCCTGCTGTGAGCCAGACTCTGCTGGTTACCTATACAAGGACCCTGGAGCAGACAAAGTACAGTGTAGGTACAGAGCAGGAACAATGCACAGAGAAGCAAAAGCAGTACTTTGTGGGCAGAAAATCAAAAACAATATCCTATTTAAACAAGGCAGTTCATATCATTCATATGACAGAAATATTAATTGGTTCTTTTTTTGATGGAATGTGTTGTGGTACCTGTATATACTCAGTTAAAGAGTTGAAGATCTGCTTGGCCACTGCTAGTGCTTTGGAGAAGTTCCTCTGACCAGCTTCATCCATGACATCCTTACCAGAGTAGTACCAGTAGAAATCACTGATGGATTCCTGATAGACAAAGGATAAATACATGAGTATATGAAGGGGAGTGGATGAATGAAGTAAAATGTATTTTTTCTGAACAACAGAATGAGTCTGAACTCAAAGTTGACTGTCTGTGATGATATCATACCTGGAGTCTTAGCAGGTAGTCCACGGTGCTAATGATGATGTTGACCGTGGTAGTGTTCCCTGTCTGAGTCCTCAGAAAGTTCTGAAAATCTAATGATGCAGTCAAATAGACAATGATTAATGGCAGAGATCCAAGGGGATTTGCACTGAAAAGCTTATAGAACAACACTGTTAAGCAACAAGCAGCTTGAACTTATTTGTTCCTTGTTAGGGTTCAATTCCCAACCTTGTTGAGTTCCTGCTGGTTTATTATTAGGGTTTAAATCCCGAAATGGGAGAACCCTGCTGTATCTGTTAGGATTATTATTTTTTCTCAGCTAAAAGTGTCTGATGCTCAGCAATCCTTGACCTACAATTTTGCCACTGTGACTACCCAAGTCTGCCATATTGCTTGCCCGCTGACTGACTTTTCTTTCCATTATATTCATTAAAAATATATTTATAAAAACAATTTGCTGCAGATTAGTGATGGATTAATCATGGTGAACATATATTGAGCATTTAAAAATACACAATGTCTGTTCTCAAAAATATCTTTAAGTTTATGTTTTTTATTTGTGATATGCACAACAATTACAATGAAGCAGCAGTCATTGCCAATGAAAATCTTACAAACTTTCATTAGTGAGCTCCCCAATGCATTTACTATATGGTAGTCAAGATAAGATGTTATTCACTATATGGACATCTTTGTTGAATTTAGAATTTTTTTCCTGCATACACTGTAATGATGAAACACGTGTGTGGTTGTTTTTTTCACAGAATCAAACTAGCTGAAGTGAATTTGCTCAGCTCTGTAAAGCCTGACACCCGCTCGTGGCTTTAATTTTGGCCAACTGAGCTGCTTCCTTCCATTGAGCGCGGAAAGGTTTGAACTTGCAAATTGGTGCTTGCAGCTATATTTTTGCTGAATGGAATTGAGATGTCCACTTACCATTGTTATGGCCTTCACAGAGAAGCTGCAGGAACCTAAAAAGATCCTTAGTGAACTCATCATTCTGCAGTACCTTGGAACCTAGGAACAGGAGATGAGATTGACGACTGCCCCTTTCAGACACTCAACATTTCACATTCGTCAAATATCAATACAGGCACCAGGGCTTGCATTGCTTTCACTGCCTCATAAAGCTGCTGTCTAGTTCTCAAGCGACATAAAATTATATGCACTGTATTGGGTGCACAGAGCACACAGACATGATACAGTGCATCATTTCAAAAATGAAAATAAGATTATTGATAACAGGAATAAAACTGAGCTTTGTTAAATATCAGCAAAGCTTTGTTGTTTCTTACAAACAAAGCTTTGGGAAATGTTATTCTTATTACACGCTGGTTAGTATCATTAACATTAAGAGACATACAAAATCCCACACAAACAACAAGCACTAACTTCTTATACAAAGAGAAGGGAAGAGATTTGAGTCAGTTCGGGGTAGCTGACCATGTATTGAATAATATGTCCAGATGTCATAGGAGCATGCATGTGTTCCTTCAGTGCAGAGCACTAATAGAGTTATATCGCATTCAAGACAAGGGAGGAGGAAGGGGGGAAGGATTGAGAGGGAATGGGGGAAGGAAAGAGCTGGACGAAGAGCAATCAGGATGGCGGCATTGCGTAAAATGAGTAGAATCTAAACCATGTATTTACCCCGCTCACTCACGTTGACTGCGACCGATGAGTTAAAAACATGATCAGAAGAAAACAAACAAACAAAAAAAGCAGACATAAGCAAAGGAGAAGACATTGAGTTTCAATCAGAAGAAGTAGGAACAGGACATACTGTTAGGTCTATAGAAATATCTCTACATATTGACATTACTTTGTGACATTGACATGCGGTCACTCTTAACGGTACTAAGTATTCAGTCTGCTCGCTGGGCAGGTATTTAGACTGCAGGTACTGTAAGAAAACGTACAGGACTAACAGTCACCATCACTTATGCCTGGGCTTATGAGGTGAAAATGAGTTGGAATATGCATGAGAAAAAGATATCTATATACTGTATGCACCCCATCGGATCTAATAGAGACCATAGATTCAACATGTGGATTTTCATGTGGATGCATTTGTGAGTTTAAGTGCTTTTTAGTAACAGATAGGGCCTAGACAGGACTTAGACATACAGTAGCACAGGTTCACCTGCATGATAAACATACAGAGACAATGATGACGTACAACATGACACACAAGAGACATACATGACATGGGGATGGGGCTTATCCATCAACAAACTAAAGAGCAAATGTGTCGTCAAGCTAATGCTGCGCCATGTGTCTTTCGGCCAATTACAGCCTCGCTCGATGCCAATAACAGCATGGGGGCCAATCGTTAGTCATAACGAGAGACATCATGTCACAGCAAGATCACTTATAGTCGAGGTAAGGTAAACAAGAGTGCTGTGGTTATGACCATGTGACACTGACTGGTTGAAAGGTCTTGGTGTTGCTGTGGGAGAGAGGTCCTTACACTGCAGAAATCAAACTGTGAACTCTATACTCTGTTATCTCTATTTCATTTTGCAATCTCTATTTCATCTTAAGTTTGGATAAATCTGTAATCACAACAGTTTATAGTTCAGTAAGTAGCAACAACAATATGTGTAACAGATAGGTTGCCTATACTGTCTCCTAGCTGAGATTTGTCTACATTGCCCTTAACAAAGCAAAAAAGCTTAACAGATATTAATCATACTTTAGTAAGGATGATGACAACCTAAAAACACATTATAGATTGTATCAATAGTTTTTCTTTCTATACCACTTTACAGTCACTTAGGTATTTCTCTATTTATATCAACATGATTGAAAACCTCCCTGAGTGGGATGATTCATCAGACTTGTTGCTTAGAAATAAACATTCAAGTCTGTCTCAAAAAGACAGTTTTCCAGATTTGTTCCCCTCACTTACTTGATCCTTCTTCAGTCACCATCCCCAGACCCTCTGCTTTGTTTTGCCTCTCAAAAGCATTCAAGTCCAGGACACTGATAGGGATGAAAGAGAAGCACTCTTATTTCTATGCATTATATTTCTATTATACATTATTATGTTGCAGTTCAGAAATAAGAGAAAAAAATCCTGTTTTGTGTTTTGCAATTGGTTATGACTCCATTACCTGCAGGACATCATCAGTCCAGATAAACTTTTGAAAAAGCCAGCGTCCCTTTTCTCTTTCAGATAGTCCAGCATTTTCTGCATCGAGGTAAAAAGTACAGTAAATAGTGACATGATGCTGGCAAATATACAAGCTGTATTCTGCAACAAGAGTGCTGTGTACCTGCTGGACCAGTATGTTTCCCCCGTTGAGAATAGAAATGCCCAGTTTGAGGGTGAAGGTCACCATAGGACCAAGTCGGCCTGAAGACCAGAAATCAAACACCATAGTTACACACCGGGCTCCACTGCAGGGAGGCGTACGGGCAAGTGTGTGTTCCCCTACCTTTGCTTGCACTGATCATCTGGAGCACCATCTCTGCAGCCCCTCGGTCATGCAGCCTGGCCTGCTGGTACAGTGTCTTTTGTTTCTCCATCTCCTTTTCCTGCAGGATGAGATCGCATTCCCAAATGATGTAAACGATTCAAAGCAAACAGAGATAAAAGGGCAGAGCAGTACTTTGAGACATCACTGGCACCTCAAATGTTTTCTCTTTCTCCTCTTCTTCGTTTTCTTCTTCTTCACCTTCAGCACAACTCTGAAAAAACAAAATATAACCTGTAAAATGCTCACATTTCAGCATCAACAATTAAGAGAAATAAAAAAATCAGTACCTTTGCCATCATGTCTGCATACGCAATATACAAGGGATCTTCTTCCAATGAGCTGTGTAGAAAAAACAAGACAAATATCTGATGCTTTAAATCTTACTGTGTGCAGCACACATACAGACAAAATCTACAGTAAGCACTTAGCCGTGATCATATTTTCAGCCACTGCAACAGCAAGACTACACAAACAAAACTGCTTGCGTGTCTCTCCTGGTGTATAAAAAATATGGCAGTGATTTAGTTTAATGCAACCGTTTATTAGCTGAGGGGCAGGCCAAAAATATTACCCAGCACAGATGGAAGGAACTCTTGATGCCAGGTGGCCAGGTGTGCACTTACCTGCACTCAGTCAGAGCATTGTGGCTGAAATGCAGGATGAGCTGGTGAAGAGGGTCTGGCTGCTTGTCCACCTCCTCCTCTTCCTCCTCCTCCACCTTGGGCTGCGTTTTCTGGACAGACCCACACATGTCAGCGTGCGCAATCATGGAGCCGATGGTCTTTCAAGACTGGCCATGCAATCTCACTATCAGAGAACATGCTAGACCTTAACACTTGGCATGAACGGTAGCTGCAATAATATTCAATTGTTTCTTCACTGTACATCACTTACCTTAAGGGGTTGTCAGAATAGGACAGCGGTAAGATATAACACAGTTATACACAGCATGCAGGCAATAAACCAGTAGCACAGGCATTATGCAGGTGCATCTATGCACTCACACACACACAAGCACGCACAAACACACACACACACACATAGGAAAACCAATAAACAGGGTGTCAAGGTATGTGTTTAGCAGAGTTAAAGGGTGAAGGATGGAGTTAAGCATGATTCTCCATAAGCCCAGTTAACACTTTATCATAGTCTACCACTTTATTCCAGAGGGAGACCACTCATTTACGCCTACTACTGAATTTCAGGTCAGAAGACAGAATTTGCTGTAACCATTTTCTATCAGTCTGTATCATGCTTTCTCATGGGTTATAAAATGACAAATGCTTTTGAAGAATTTTTGTGAAGTTGTAAAGAAAGCCGCTATGCACTGTGCACTGAATTTCCTCTGCTTTCAGTACAACAAATTCCTCAAAATGCCATGGCGGTGAACACAACAAATACACAACAGCCTCCATAAATTTCACTGGTAAGTCGAAGCATCGCTGCTGGATGCCCTCTTCTTACCCCTGCTGGATGGGGAACAGCTTTAGGACTACAGAACAATTCAACAGAGCTGGCACTGACATCGGCGGTGATGCCATGCTTGCCAAAGACAAGTTGGCACATGTGCAACATTATATGGATGACTGAGCCACTTGGTGGGCATCGTGCTGTCAAAGCACTTGTGGCAATGGCACGAGAGTCAGAGAGCGGGCAGGGGTGACCTCCCACCTTGAAGGCACATAGGTACCTACAGTACATGAGGGTGCCATGGGATGAGACAAGTACTTACTGCAAGGTCCTGCACTAGCTTCTCCTCAAAAGAGTACTCCTCTGTCTCTATCCAAATTCTCTGATAGGCCAGGAGGAAGAGGTTAATAGAGCGATGCCTGGGGAGGGGCGAGAGCAGATTAGCCTGGGTTAGATAGGAGCAGAGTGGATCCTAAGTTAATACCGGTTAGTATAGGGCACTGGCACGTCCAACTGGTCACATCAGAGCAGTGTTTCTCAAATGGGGGTATGCTGGGGTACTGCAGGCGGCACTCAAAGTTTCTAAAAATGTGGCTATGCTTTATATATATGGTTATAAAGATTTGTTAAAAATTCCCACGCTAATAAAAATCTGGATGATCTGGATACCGTAAATCTGTCTGTCACATGTTTTTCAGTACAACCTTTTTTGTAGTATATTGTGTGCACAAAGTATGACCGTAATGAAATTGGCAGCTTGTAGCTTGTTGCTGCAGGCTGCCAAAAGGGGAAAAAAAAAAAAAGTTTAAAACGTGAAATTGAAAATGAGAAAGGAAAGCCAGAAACA
>OMKZ01017252.1:68124-82096 GCA_900302535.1 Neoniphon sammara
GCCAGAAACAGCAAAATGTCATCACTATTGAGAAGAATCAATTTGGATGGGGTTTGCCTAGTATGTTTTCTCTTTCTGCATTCTGTATGTGTGAGAGCATGCCAAAGAAAACTGTGATGTATTCTGACTCTGAATAGAAACATTAACTTACGTTTTCTTTTTTTTATCCTCATCAAAGTGTTGCCAGTGCAGGGAGTGCTTAGTTGAAAAAAATATCTTACTGGGGGTACACTACTGAAAAGAAGCCTGAGAACCACTGCCTTAAAGGAAACTGTTGTGATAATAATGTGCTGTGTGTAGCTTGCTGGTGTACTGTACAGGTGGACCAGTGGAAACACCAGTGAGAACACCTTTTAGGATTGGGAGTTAACATTTGTGGCACAAACCGTGGCTGGAGGAGCATGAGGGGGAGGGGGAGTTAAGAGAAGAGTGGGAGGTCATAGCAAAGTTGGGTCAGTGTTACTTTACCGTCAGCATGGAGAGCAGACTGTCATAGTCTGTGTTCTCATGCATTATCTCCAGCCAAATATGTCGGTAGGCATTCAGGAAGTAATTATTATTTTTGTGCCTGAGGGGATGAGGTACAATACAGTGTGACATTCAGGAGAGGAAAAAAGAGATAGAGGCTAAATAGAGAAACAAAAGACAAAACACGACACAAGGCGATTTTCAAAGCCCTAAGATAATGAAAAAGATTTGAATGTGTAAGAATGAGGGAGCGTCAACATAAGCCAGGGGAGAGAAATTTATTAGCCACCGCACAAACAGAATGAAAGCCATCATTCAATTGCTCCAGACAAAAATCAATAACACCTGGCACACTGTGCTTATTAATCCTTGTATCATAAATACTGTCTCACCATCTTCCACACGACTGACAACAGTTCCAGCCGCGAATGAATGAGTCACGCTGTCAGGCAAGCAGGCTCGTCTGAGCACATATTAAAGATGGCCACCCCCAGGTTGGGCCTTATAATTGTTTTCCTCCCTACCGTTGCTCCCCGCCTGACTTCCTGTGATTGAGTTACAGAGCAGCAGGGCATGAAATTGCTAGTGTCCTTTTTTTTTCTATTCCTTGATAACAGCTGCGGGCCCGACATTTGTCCTACAGACTGAGGGAGGGAGGCTGAGCATTAATGCAGGGTCACAACCCGGGAGAAGAGGAATGAGAGTCGTGAGCCAGAGCGACGGAGAGAGAGTGCGGTGCCTTTTGGCCGGCAAACACAGAGGTGATGCTACAGCACTTGCTACACAGTTTCCCATCTGCTAGAAGTAGAGCACCAAGGGCAGCTTAGGGAGCTTTTTGCTAATGTTTGATGTGCAGTGTCATCTTTTGATTGATTTGATTAAGTCTGTTTAGAATAGGAACATGGTTTGAGACCAAGAAGGAGGAACAGCATGTACAGTACACAGTAATACCTTGGCAGATTATAGAGGGGAGCCATGCGGAAGCAGGCTACAACCGCTCGTTTCCTCTGCTTGGACAGCAGCTTCTGCCACACACATTTCTTGGATCGCAGTGGCTGCTCCACCTGCCATGAACAGAGGAGTTTGATTTTTAAGATTGTACGTCACACATTTACAATCAAGGTGTTTAGCTGGAACTCTTGGCCAGAGCAACTTAAAGCAGCAGTTCACCCCAAGTACAAAAAAATGCATTTTTCCACTCACCCCTAGTGCAATCTATCCATCTAGATAGTTTATGTGATTTGGTGAGGTTTCCAGTCTGCTGCGATTGTCCCTGTACTCCTGGCACCCCAATACAATGGAGCTGGATGGGTGTTGTTTTGTGGAGCTCAAACCCTCAAAAATTTACATGTGGAAAACTCAACAGCTTTCCACAAACAATGATCATGTACACCCGGCGTAATCCATAGCCCTCGGGAGCGATGGGTTTTGTGGATTTACTGCTGAAGAACACAGACAAACAGTATCTATCTGCCCCCAACAATTAGATGGAGATAGATACAGTTTCCTCCATTTCAGCTCCATTATACTGGGGTGTTGTGAGACAGGGGACATCGCAGCAGACTGGAAACCTCAACAAATAACACAGAAACTATCTAGATGGGCAGATTACACTTGGGATAAGTGGGATATTATATTTGTTTTGTATTTTGGGTGAACTGTTCCTTTAAGAAAAAAAATAATCGTGTAGTGTCATCTATAGTACAGTGCAGTATAGTATAGTACTGTAGTGTAAGACAGCACTTGTAGAGTATATTATAGTTAATAGACTGAGCCTGGTGTTACAGACCTGCTCGAGGTTGAAGATGGCAGCAGAAATGCTCTGGATACGGTCCACCGCCCTCTCAGGGTCTGGAGGCACTTCGCACTTCACCATTATGTCTTTGTACAGGTTCAGCTGCCACCTCACTGCAGGATCCTCTGACTGGGAGCGTGTTTCAGGGAAGGATGTCAAATACAGAGGCTTACAGGACAGGGAGGCTGATAATCAACTGCAATTATGAACTTGATTTCGACTTGCTCACCTTTTCCTGGAGGTGCAGATTCTGCCGAATGTGGTCTTTGACCTCCTCATCTGTGTCTTTCTGATGAACAATAAGAGGAGAAAATTAAACACCGACTTTCTGTAACCACCAGATGCTACACAAATGCTTTTTTATCCATTTTAAGGCGCACAATGCAAAAATTGTTGAGGGTAAATTGAAGCGAGGACCCTTTAGACTCAACTGACAAAAACATGGAATAAACACATAATCTATCAGTTAGTCAGTCCTACGATGAGAACCAGGTAGACTTGAGCACCAGATTACGTGCTAATTCCTGTTTTTTTTTAGTTGAGTCTGAAAGGTCTTAACTTCAAACAATCCTCCGCAATTTAGCATACTGCACCTTTAAGATTATAAAATATCTCAAAAATATAGATGATCCATTCTGCAAAAAGTGCTATAACATTGTCATCCAATGACTTTAGTGACCTATTATTTTTCAAATAGCACCATACTTTTTCTCAGTTTTGTGCTATCAGTAAGTTTGTAATAGTGGGTAGCACTTTTTGTAAACAGTAGAGATATCTGTTTTAATAAATGTGTCCTTGTTTTCTATGGCAGGGTCTCCATTTTGGCTATGGCCCGATATGATCCATGCTAAATGTGCGGGCAGTGCATGGTCACATAAAGCCTGGTTGAATGGTCTCACCAGGGCGTAGCGGGTCTTTGCCAGGGAGATGAGCTCCTGGTCCCCGGGCGTACACATGTTGAGGCCGATGGGCAGCATCTTCTTCAGGGCTGCCACGATGAGTGAGGTCTGGATGGAGTAGAACTCTCCACGCCTCTTCTTGTGCTTCCTCTCCTGGTCTTGCCCTCCAGACTGAAAATAACATGATATTTACCTCACCCAGCATGCAATGCGAAATAAAAATGCTGAGAGGGAATCAAAAGAAGCTGCTCTTTTAAGGTGATATATCACAAAAGAAATACATTTTTCCACTTTAACTCTGATTAATGTTGCACCAAAGCACGCCCTTTCAATGTTTAAATTGATACCCTAACTTGAGAATAAAAGCATTTTACAGGAGCTTATTTCACAGTGAGAGCACTCATATTTGAACAGAAGCCAGAAGGAACTGAGGCATTTATTTTTCAACACTGGCAAAATCTGTGGCCAGGCTTAAATCTGCACCGCTGAAGCATTTAGGAGTTTCAGAGCTCAGCTATAAAGCAAGGCAGGCACACAGTTTGCCTCTGTTAGCACAGTAAGATGTTACCAGTGAGGGAAAACTGCACCATGGAGGCAAACTGAAGCATCTAGCTCAGGGAAAAATGCCCTTTTATAGCATTAACACAATCGCCAACACACACACACACACACACACACACACACACACACACACAGCCTCCTGATCCACTGGCTAATAGAAACATAAATAGCTTGAGGCAACTATCGGCTAAACACACTGGTATACTACAATCCATCACCTGCAAACACACCAGTGACATGTGATCACATGATTTGCTACAGCGAGGCTGGATTTCATTAGTCCAGATGAGGCGTGTTCCGCCCATAAGGCAATGAGGAATGACCCGAGTTATGATGTCAGATATGGTGATGAATGGAGCAAAGGCCACAAAAGATCAGATGACATCATATGTAATAACGTATAGAGCACAGCGGCGCAGGCTATTGGCTGTTCTGCCCTAGTGACTGCCGCATATAAGCCAATAAGCTGGCAGATTAACAGCTGATGCACTGCAACACTCTACCTTTTTCTTAGGGGACTGGATGAGGAAGAGAAAGGCAGATATACAGGATGAGAGGACAGTCACATGTAGGGACACAGTCTAAACATGGACATGCACTGTAATGAGACCCTTTGTTTGTCTTTGTAACAAATCAACCAGACAAACAAATGACAAATACAAACAGAATACATTTTAACCCCTGCAGTGCTGGCAAGGGACATGACAACATGGAGGAATGTTGTCGCTGTGTGAATATTTGTTGTTTTGTCAACTGGGGGATGCATGTTCATTTTGTAACACATGCGGCACATTAGCATGCACACACTGAAGTATGCATGTTATGAACTTGGAGACACATTACCATCGACAGGCATGGTGCCTTCACACATACAGAAATGTACTGTGGGATTTGTGTGTGGAGCACTGTAGCAGACACACAAAAACTTACCTTAGACATCTTTGTTTTGCTGTCTCCAGTCAAGAAGGAAAGGTTGTTGATTTCATTCTGGACCACAAAGTTCTGCTCCTCCCTTTTGAAATTCTGAGGGGTCAGAAATAAGAAGTTAAGACTATCCTCTAGAGGTCAGTGGCTTAATTCATCGTGGCTACCTGCTATTTGTAGCTCAAAATATATGGAGAAGAGAGAACCTACGTGTGATTTGCACCAGAGGATAAATATCTCAGCCACCATTCTGAAGAGCTCATTAGAGTCAGCATCTGGCTCTTTTAGCCACCTGGACCTGCAGTATCAGGGAGAGAAGGAGGAACATGCCGTCTACAACCAAGTGTGTTTTCATTACTTTTTTTATAATTAATGAAATGAGCTCCCATTACTTCCCTTCCTTCATTTCATGATGCTTTTAACAATAAGATCTAACTAGTCTTGTGTACAATTATGACCTCTCATTTTTGTTATGGCTTGAATGAAAGGTCTTATCAACAAAATATTTTAATCTGTGACCATAACCACTCCTTCAAAAGACCTCCACTACCCACTGAGCTGACCTGTTGTTGTCCACGTAGCGGATGAGCATGGGATAGAAGGCATAAAGGTCCCTGCACAGCACAGCGAACTCATCCAGGATGAGCAGCTCGGCCTCCTGGGTGTCTCCCTTGCTGTCGGCCTTCAGCAGCTCCTCCTCGGCCACCACCTTCACCGTCTTCTTCTTCAGCTTCTCCAGGGTGGGCAGGAAGTGGCTCTTCAGCAGGTCCGCGCGGGCCTTGCTGATGATGGGCTGCACGTATACTACACACATGCAGCAGAAAACAGAATTTGATTTATGATTTGGTATAATTGGTTAATTTAATCTGATTAAATACAACTACATTCAATATCCAGTGACAACTTTTTAATCAGTCACCACTATCTTCCATTTTCACAATTGCACCAAAACATGACACTCACATCATCTATTTCCTTCCTCTTCCTTCACAATAAAAGTTTATTTATTTAAAATTTCATTTATTAAGATTATTTTTTTGGGCATTACGGCTTTACCGGACAGGTATAGTAGAGAGAGAAAGGAAACACAGGGCAGAGAGAGGAATGACATGCCCGGACCAGAATCGAACCCAGGCTGGTCCGCTCAGTATGTGGTACAAGCTCCACACTGGGCATCCCAGGCTTTTATTTTGAAGCCTGTCACTACCTCTACTTAATTTGTCCTTAAAAACATGGCCCCATACCATCCTGCAACCCACCTGCGATCCTCTTCATCCACGAGGCCTCGTCGATGCCCAGGTTGCTGTTGAGGATCTTCAGGATGTTGCCGAGGATGAGGCTGAGGTGCTCCGAGGTGACGGTGGTGCAGCACACGTTGCCCCCGCCGCTCGACTGGTTCTCGGGTCCTCTCTCCCACCAGTAGGACAGGTAGTTACAGAGCATGGGCAGCACCACTTCGATGACGTGCGGCATTTCCGTGTAGCGCGCCCCGGACTCGGCCATGTCGTTGATGTCCTTCATCAGGCCATCCAGCCGCGGCATCTCGGGGCACATCTCCTGCACCGAGTCTGGCATGCCTAGGACTGAAAACACCATGGAGGACTCATACGTGATTGAAACATCCTTTACAGTAAGTCATTAAATTAGATCTCATTCTTTTTTTTACGTTCTCTATCACGTGTACCCAAACTGAATCTTATCCTATTGCTATTAGTGGGAATTGGCTTCAAATCTATAAGTAGATTGAGTGAGAAGTTTCTCACTCTCCCTCTCACACAGAGAAGCACACACATATCCCTAGGGTATTGGTGCCACTGCAGTTAATTTGATTAAAGGTCAATCAGCCATAAGAAACACAGGCTAATGAAATATTTACCATAGGAACAACCAGCCTGAATCTCAAAATAATTACATGCTTATCAAATTTATACAGACCCGTTTATCTAAAAGCATAGCTGTTCTATGTGCCATCTCATTCCACCCTGGGCACTGAGCTCTGTCATATTATGACTGTATAACTCACTGGCTCGTTCGCGGGTGGTCTTGGTATTAAAGACGGAGCAGGGGTTGTACGTGTTGAGCTGCGGCTCCAGGAAGGCCACAGGCATCGCCCCGGCCAGGGTGGCCAGACACTCACCGAGAGCTGGCAGCTGTCTGGGAGACACAACACAGACAGAGCGGTGACGACCGCATTGAATTTCAATGGATTTCTTGACTACGATCAGGTTCCACAGTGGTAAGCCAGGATACCTTTCTACATAGATGTTTTTCCCAGTTCCCAGTGCATAGAGGCTGGTCAGGATTCGATAGCAGGACACTTGGACATCATCCACTGAAAGGAAAAAAAAAAAAAGAAAGCGCTATAAAAAAGAAAAATGAGGCTTTATAGCTGCCTAATGTACTGCCACAATAACCATGATATATTATATACATCCACTTATGCTAATGATGCCATTAATTAAACTAATTAATGTATTATTTAGCAAATACTTATATTTATGTCTTATATGCTATGAACTCCACTTCTTAAAGCATTAGGGAGTTAAAGCAGTTTCAAGAAAATCATTTTTTCCTCATTGATATGCAAATTTGTGCAACAAAGTGCTCCAAAATCTAGTCAGGTTTTCTAGTCTACAGGGGGAACCTGTGGTGTGAGTGTGAAGTTTCTATCCTGTATTGTTCTTCACAAGAATGTGTCTCCAGACCGACAGACACAGAGACAGGAGATGAAACGTATCTAACACACCACATTACCATGCACTGTAACGTGGCATTTCACCCCATCACACCATGCGCATTTGATCATCTCTTTGCTGTCGGGACTCACAAAGCAGGTCGACTCCGAAGTGGTGCTGAGTGATGTGTTCAAACAGAGCGGTTAGGATAGGCAGCAGAGCTACAGTGGTGTAGTTGATGTTCTGCGACACCCCTTTCATCTGGGAGCGTGAGTGGGTGAACTTCCCCAGCTTCAGGTTTTCGAAGGTCTTCTCCAAGTCCTCTGCCGCATTCTCGAAGAACGTCCTCAGACCCGCCTTCACCAGGTCTGAGCCCGACTTCATCACCGTCCTGTGGGAGTGGAAGTGGGTGATGATTAATGATTGAAAGCAAACGAAGAAAGATCCAAGGGCAGGACTATAATAAACCACAGATAACAACAT
The DNA here is from genome assembly GCA_900302535.1 of Neoniphon sammara. Taxonomy (NCBI): domain Eukaryota; kingdom Metazoa; phylum Chordata; class Actinopteri; order Holocentriformes; family Holocentridae; genus Neoniphon; species Neoniphon sammara. The sequence continues at coordinate 75,930 of OMKZ01017252.1, forward strand.
TGTTTACCCACAGTAAACAGACATGCTCTCATATGCAGTTCCCACACAGTCCTTAAAGGCTTTAGACATGAAATTTGAGATATGGGCTTCATCTTGACCTCTCTTACACTGAAACACAAATCATTTATTCACTGACTTATGTGCATATTTAGATCCAAGGTGAGTTTGCCAGTGTTGGAGCTTAGATATATGACCTCCACTAATAGCATGATGCATTAACATGATTAGTTTATCCATTTTCTGCAAGGTATTTCAAAATTCAGAACAGTCCTAAATGAATTATGCTTTGTTAAGCCTTGATGTGGCCTGTAGGAAGGAGAAATGAAAGACAACGCCTGTGGGCATCAACCTTAGCTCCTCAGCAACAAGAATTCAGTTCATTCAATACATTGCTTTTTTGGCCTCATTATGTGTGCGCTACATTAACAAACAGCACATTGTCTCTAAGGAACATTATAAGCCTTGAGCAACATATAGTGCATGGAGTTTGTTTTGCTTATTTAAATGCCAGAGGCTGCTCTTTGTTATTAATGTCAATGCTTCCCAGAAGACAGAAGAATAATAACACTGCTTATAAGGCAATGCTCACGACAAATAGGCTTTTCTTGAGGGTGCCACAGAGGTTAGACTCTGAGTCATACAGTAGCATTTATGCTGCTAAGTCTTAATTGGCTTCTCAAACGACTGTTGTTTGAATGTCTGTTAATGAACTGGTGGCTTTGGTAAAGAGTTCTTAAACTTTCCATTTCAAGGAAAAGGTTCCAAGTTCCCTGTGAGTTTTGCATGTTCACAGAGTGGTACCAACCTGGTGTCCAGGGTGTGTGCCAAGATATGCAGACAGCTCACCATGGTGGTGGAGTCACTCCCTACAAGACATCACATCCACACACCATCAGTTCAGTCAACCTGAACACAAGCGCAAAGGCACTGTGACATGCACTCACTGTTTATATGACTAATATTTGATTATGGGTAAAGAAAAATATATGAAAAATAGCTGTTAAATTCAGGCAAAATACAACAGGAAAACATAAGTGTTATTGTTGTTCTGATTAGTTAAGTAGTTAAAAAAAATCAAATCAGAATAAAATAAGTTATATATACAGTATATAAAATGAAGAAGAAGAAGATGAAGAAGATTCTATATATGTAACCTAAGTGATACAACTTTTTTCTACCAATAATTTATCTGTAGAAAATTACGGTGTTCATTCCAAACTGATCAACACAGCATCAAAAAGATGCAAATAAAGAAAAAAAAATAGGACTACATAACCAGATATATTTAAGTTCAGCTGATCCAAGTCTCAAGATCTTAATGATCAAGGCTCATATAATCACTGCAGTGGCAGCTCAAGAGGTTCCTGCAGTTTCGCAGATGTTCCAGTATTAGAATATCTACACAATATCTTACACAAGAGGCATTTAGATTTGTTGTGCACTCGCCACATTTTTAAGATCGCTTTCTTTGCTGCTGTTACAACACTCAAGAAGAGACACTTATCCATAATAGCATGTTAAAGATTTCATAAGCCAAAGTCACTCAACAGAAACAGCTTGGGACACACTGGTGAATGAACGAGCAATCTTTCTCTCTCTCTCTCTTTCTCTCTCTCTCACACACACACACACACACACATATCCACTGCTGTCCAGTGAGTAGTAATCAGCTTACCAAAGAGGGAAATCCTATGTCTGACAAGAGCTGCCAATTTACAGAACAGGCTAGAAGTGTGAAAGATAGAAAAAGAAAAAGTAAGGTAATGAATAAATCACAATCAGTAGATTCAGGGACAGAAGATGGGAAAAAGGGTTCAGACTTGCATAGCAATCAAGCAACCTGTTCCACCACTGTAACTCAGTCCGAACACTCTGATCATGAGATGAAACCATTTATTGCATCAAATAGTAATACAGCTCAATTTGGTGGTGTAGTGGTTTTCATATGTTTAAATTGTTATTATGCAAAAGTTTAATAAGCATCTGTGATACTATTTGAGTTTGTTTCTATATGAATTATAACCTCATTATTCGTTTTGCTAAATGAGTCATGTTTGCATTCTATGTCCAGAAAATTGGCCTATATCCTCACAAAAAGTAGAAATGATGGCCATGTAGTGATAAACAGAAAATACTGTTGAGTATGACTTAATGAAGCACAACTAAAAATTATTATAAAGTGTTGGCTATGATTTTATAGATACATTTGGCTGTCATCTTAAAGTCTTTTCTTCTTCAGCTAAAACTATGCGTATATGATGTATAGACCCACTGATAAAGGTTTGTTATTATTCATTCACTAATTCTGTTAAATGCTTTAATGTCAAAGCAGCCACACAGTGTTCAGCACATATTCCAGTGCCATCTCTGTTTGATTGTAGGCATAAGATCATGGGATGGTGTGTTCAACTGGGACAATTCTGTGTGTCCATTAGAGCCCTTGTAACAGTCCCCAAAGTGTGTGTGTTATGCTGAGCCATAGCACTGCATTTGTGTGCAATAGGTTTCTACAGTAGTACAATAGTTGTGATGCACATAGATGGATGTATTAGGGGCTGATGTGTGTATGTGCGTGTTTTAGTGGTGTTGGGCGGCAGCTATGGCATTCACTGTGGAGTATGTGTGCACTGGTTGTGGTGGGCTGACGTCCTCATATGCAAAGGTCCATGATTTTCTGATAAAGAATGTGACAGTGTGAACGTCATGCTGTGCGTACCTGGTGACCATCTCCTTCTCCTTGTTGGAGGCGTAGCCGCAGCTGCTCAGGTTCTTGTTGGGTGAGGAGAGGAAGTAGAGAGAGTGGTTCTTGAAGTACTGGTCAATGAGAGGGAGAAGGACCTGAGGGAGAACAACAGCGACGGTGAGATCAAATCAGGTCTACGGAAATAACATTTTGCTGCGCTCAATTTTATATCACATACTTACTTTGGCAAAAAATTTGATTTCTTGTTCATGAGGTGACCTGTCTGTTTTGCCACTGGCAGCCATGGCCTCTGGATCGGGAAGAAAAGGACAATATGAAAAAATGAATAAAATGAAATACAAAATGAAACAAAAAAATAAAGATTTAATATTAGCTACCAGGACAAATACCTGTCTCCTCTAGTAATGTCTCATGTATTTCTGTTCTTACCCAGGTGGGCGATGAACTCCTGGGCTGAGTCAACATATTTGAGCAGCTTCTTGAGGAACTTATAGGCAAATCTCTTCTCCATGGAAGAAGAGTCCTGCTCCATGTCCTTCAGACCTCTGCAACATGGTCAAATATAAGATTTAAATCAATACTTTGATAGCGCTAGTCTGAGATTTCTTTTAAATAGCGTTTTATATAAGGATGACTTTTTGGGACATTGGCCTATTACATGACAATAAGACTGGTACCAAAATCACCTGTGTGTCTGCTGGGAATAAAAAATCAATGCTAACTTTGGATTAGTGAAACTATTATTATATTCTCTACATGTGGTGGGCAGATAAGGAAACGGCAAACTCAGACGATGTGTGTGACCTTGTGATGGCATAGCCATTGATCTGCAGGAAGCGGAACAGGTCTTGGGCCTTCTCTCGATCGCGGGCCTTCTCCTTAGCTGTCAGCGTGTCGTAGGGCACCAACAGAGGGTGTGTTCCCCCACCTGAAATCGCAGACAGTCCAATATTCAGTAAGACTCATTCAGCCATAGCTGTCTCCTGTCTCAATTTGATGGCAGATGGTGTAATGGAGTGGCTGCACTGCTCAGCTGAACCTATTCAGTGAAGACTGTCTGGAGACAGACGCCTGCATATGCTCGCAGGCTCACATAAACACACTCCAGCAAACACAAAGCGCACAGCCACACACATACAACCACACATTTTCACACAGACAGACAGTCACGCTCTCTCTCTCTCTTGTGTGTCTGTTTTTGACACGCATCTATGATTGGCTTCATTAGCAAATTACCTCTGCTTCCAAGGTCACTCTTCTTCTTCTTGGCCCAGATGTTATGATAATTTTCAGCCACCACCTCCACCATGCCCTTGGATCAAAGGCAAAAGAGACATACATCTCAGGGAGGAACACTTTCCCACCCACATGGCACATTAGCATACTGAGATGAAATATTGTTGTTCATCTTGTATTCAGATTGAGGTTATTCCATATAAACAAGTACATTTAAGCAAATGTGGAGTCACTCACCTGCAATTCTCTGGACAAAACCACGCTGCTTGTGTCTATCGGGCTGGGGTTGAAACCATTCGCCTGTCAAGGTTCGAATGCAAAGGTGTAAGAGGAAAATCTTTGGCCGAAGAGTCTCAAGTTGTCTCAGTGTCACAGTGAGACAAAATGTTTCAAACTTTTCTTTTTGTGTCAGAACAGGCGCATACAGCTTGAGGTTAGCATGAGTATCTGTCATTTCCTTTGTACCTGTGAGGCCTGAGAGATCTTTCGCATCTTCTCGCTCTCTCTCTGTTGAGACATGCTCTCTCCATCTTTGGTCCTGTCGATGTTCCAGCCCATGGCCAACATACTCTTGAGAGACTCCCTTATTGGCCACCTATAGATCTCCTTCTCCTGAAGCACGAAAAGGGAAATGGGGGACAAGGAATAAACCCAACAAATATGAAGCTTTATCTTTTGAGTTATTTCTCAAACACATCCTTCCTTTTTTTACAACTGGCATGGTCCTATTTTACCTTCTCTGTCAGGGCTTTGTAGGTCCTCAGCTGAGGGTGAGTCTTGGCCTTCTCATCCACACAGTCCCCGTACTTCCATCCCAGCAACACCTGAAGCACAAACAGAGGAATGTGTGCAATCTTGTCTTGAGAGTTCCCTAAAGGCATTTTATCTTTTGAAAGACTGGGTATTTGGTCTGCACAACACTTTTTAAGAGTCATGATACACCCACTTCTGGCTGCTCTCAGCCCTTTTTAAAATTTTGAACAATGCAGCAATGCAGGCTAAGCAGCTGGCACAAAAGGGAAGAGAGCAGGGGCCTTCTAAACAGTGACTAGGAAAAATTGTGGTAACTCCTATATGAGTATGTCCAGAAAGTTAATACTAAGCAAAGGGAGACTTGAGATTCCACAGGGAACAAGACTGTGATGTTACTCCAGATATCAATCTAAACTTACATCTTTCTTTTTCACATAGCTGATATGATTTTTTTGATTATTGTGCGCAGTATTGCTTTAAGGACAGACATCTGAATTGACCTCTCCATTTCTTGAGAACACCCAAGGTGGTACTAGTTTTTTATCTGACTCAAAATAATAAATGACGGCAAATAACCTTGCGAATAGCTTTGTATTGCGTGAGTCTAAAATCACACTGTCTGATACACATTTGTCCTAGTGAGGTGTCTCATCTTCGACCTTACCTTCTCTGCTGACCATTTCTCATGGGAATGCTCAGCGTATTTGTTGGCAAAGTGCTCCAGCTTCTCTGGAAGAGATACGCTGTGAAAGGAGTGTGACAATTACTCACCAAGATGCCAGCCTGGTACAACTGTTGCAGCATGCTTGAAGAAAGTATGTAAATGCATTGTCATAATATCTTAAACCCATGCACCGTGTATCAAAATGCGGCATACTTAGATGTATTGATGGGTTTGGGGTCAAAGTTGCCCTGAGCATCTACAGAAACAGGTTTTTCCAGGTTGGTACTGATGGAGGCGTCCACATAGTCTGGTGGCAAAGCTCCAGCTATGGCACTGAGGCAAGGCATGGCCATCTTGAATAGCTCTGGGTCATATTTCTGCAAGGAGAGAGAGAGAGAAAGAGACGCCCTTTAAAGTGTAAAAATAGCCAATATCCACTCAGGATTCTGTTACAGTGCATTTATGTCAATCATATTTTTCTTTATCAAATGAAGTGTAATAAATTAAATAGTTCATTTAGATCTTAAGCTAGTATTCATCTTTAATGTAACCTTTCAGATGAAGCTATACAGCCTCTCCAGTCTCACAGTACGAGCTGGCGGATAAGGGCTTTTAACACAAAATTATTCTAAGACCTGAGGAGTCAAGCTGCTAGAGGCTTTAGATCAATGACGGCTGTCCAGATATTGATGTTTTCAAGCCAGCCCTCTAACCAGCCCGCTTTCATGGGTGTGCATTTAGAGAGATGTGCTGAGTGCAGCCATCTGCATTAGAAAAAGACCTAAAAAAAAAAAAAAAAAAATCCCTTCT
>OMKZ01017252.1:84345-103553 GCA_900302535.1 Neoniphon sammara
ATGATCTTGTAGCGCAATCAGCACCCACCAAACCACAAACTGTTCAGTCACTGTGTAGATCAAAACTTTGACATTTAGCTTAATATGCTTGGAGAAACAGAATTAAAACAGGTTTACCAAATTAAGCTGAGGGGACTGAGGTAATGCTCCACCTATAAACAGCTTCTAGATATCACTTGTACTGAATGGGACAGAATTAGTGTGGGATCTTGAATGCTGCTCAGTGCGGATCAACACTGTGTTTTGCCTGTCAGTGAGGACAGCTGGGGGTCGGGTGTTATTCTTAGCTGCTGCCACATTAACACTGTTGACCGGGGCTGACGGCCGCCTCAGGGACCTCCGGAGCAAAAACAAAACCATGGATATTACAGCCTTCACCAAGGGCTCCTTCTTGCTGTCCAGGAAATCTCCTGAGGCTAAACCCCCTGCTATTGCACTGTACACAGTGTACACAACATGTACACAACATGTACACACACACACACACACACACACACACATATGCATGGGGCTGTAGCTCATAGGCTCCCTGGTACAATAACTCACTTCAGTACACTCTGAAAAGCTGATGAAGGCCACGTGCTGAAATGCATTCATGTCTTTGTCTGCTGCTGTGGATTAAATAAGCATCTTAACAGATTTTGTTCATTTTGCATTGAGTGCGGATTCAAAAGTGCTTGCATTGAGTGAGCCAGGCTTCTGTTCTGTGATTGTTTGATTGAACTGTTTGAGATCTGACCAATAAACTAAAGAGAAACTTGAACCATGGCTTAATGAGGAGCTGTTCATTAGTATAAAAAGTTGCCCAATAATATTGATCCTGAGACTCCTTGATGGAGTTCACATTGAAGAGGCTGGCCAGTGTGTTTCCCCCAGGCATGGTTGGTCCAACCTACCGTATCCAGAGAGGTAGCGGCCCTCAGATCAGGCAGGAAGCCCACTTCCAGCAGATGGAGCAGGAAGCTCTGGTCCTCAATACCATACACCCTGTCCAGAAACAGAACCATTGGGGCCTTGTGGTCCGGACAGAAACAGGCTGACATGTCCGGCTCTGTCACCGACCCATCTGAGAGAGACATAGAAAGAGAAGACAGAGAGGGAAAACAATTAGGAAAAATAAACAGATAACTGCAATAGTGCATCTTGTTTTTAGATATACAGACAAATTTCTTCCCCCATATTTAGAATAATGTATGCCACACAGATGGAGCGGAGTCCATGGAGAACAGCCTACAATACATATAATGCCCAGTCCTTTCTGATTAGGAGAGCAATGTGTATTCATTAGGCAGCATGCAGCATGCAGCTTGTGGATGAGAGTTTCCTGGTGGAGCCACAGCTCGCTGCCTCTGCTCTTGGCCTCTCGACAGAACTCATCATGTGGCAGGCAGGCGGCAGCGCTCACAGCAGCAAATTTAAGAGGCGAGTGTCGCTGTGCTTACGCAGATCAATCAATAGAGCAAGACAGCCCACTATAGAAATGATCTGGCTTACTCAGAGCTATGGGAGTGCGCAGTAAAGCGTTGTGCTGATTAAAAAGGCATGAGCAGCAAGACGGAATCAATAACCTTCCGCCTCGCACTGAACGCTCACTGAACATTTCGTAGCCGTTGTACTATAACAGGAGTTGGACAATTAAAAGCGTAAAGCAAATGAATGTGATGTGGCCTCTGTTGGATGGCAGAAAACATGTTGCGTGCTGCTGTGTGTTAACAGATTGAACATAAGAAACAATACCTTTGTTGATGATGGGCATTTTGAGCGGTATGCTGATGATTCCCACCAGGTCCTCAGTGGGCACCAGAGAGCGCAGGATGGCACGAATACGTAGGGCTTCACCTTTCCCCTTGTTGATGAGCTGAAGGAGGAAAAAAAGTAGAAATAAAAGGGGAAGGGAAGGAAGTAGAGTATCAAAGCAAAAAACAAAACAAAAACGTAATCAACACAGTGTGATGTATCGATCAAACATACATGCATCTCTGGGGCGCAACGTCCCAGCAGATCGATGAGGGCAGAGTAGAAGGACATGATGGCGTTGCCCATGTGAACCACCTCCTCCTCGTCATCTCCATCAGCAGACCTGTTGATGAGAAAGGTGGCAGGTCAGAGGGGACAGAGACTGAAAAGAAGAAGCAATTATCAAATATCTAAAGGAGTAACTCTAAGTTAAGCAGGTTGCGGGATGTATGTATCGTTTGATTATACTTTCATCAGTGGTAATGTTGACAACATTATTAAGCATTATTTATGACCATGTCAATACGGTAATATTTTAATTCTTCCAAATTCCACTGTACAGTGTGTGTTTGCTGTGTTTACTGTGTCAGCTTCCTTATCTGTTCTCTTTTCCTGTTTCGCTCGAGAGGCTTCCTCAGTTCTGATGTGGTAGAGAGTTCCAGGGTATTTAAAACTTTTGTTAAGCAGGTTGCTTCACAAAACCCACACACGTAAAAAGCCCTTCAGCAATTCGTTTAAGTGTTTATATGGTCTAATAATGGGATTTCTCCAGCAGAAATCTAGGTGTGTTAACTATGGAAACCTGGTTTCTTGTTTCCATGGCAATTTAGAAATCAGCTAACTGCCCTACGAGGGGAAGAACCCAATTACCCCAATTACTACAGTGTATGTAAACGCACTGCTTATGAGCCATTCACTCACTGACATCATGTCACACTTTAACACACGCTTTCACACCTTGACATCAACTAGCCACAGAGGTTTAAGTACCAGGGAACTCCCAACCACATTAGAACTGAGGAAACTTCTCAGATTAGTAGTGAAACGTCTTTAAGATTACACTGTAAATCCAGTTGCCTTTGACTTATGACTTGTAGATATACCATGACTTGGATGACTGCAAACCTTCATCGACAACTGTCAAACGGCCTTGTGGAAAAGACACAGCAGCTCGATACAGTAAGATAATAAGACGTGGGAAAGGAATAAGCAGCAGATCTTAAGTGTAGGTCACCAGCATTGATTTGATAAACACTGCCTGCTTTTTTTTGTCTTACACGTCAGAGCTGACTCCGTGCACGGAGCCGGGCAGATCCAGAGCAGGAGTCTCTGAGATCTTGATGGCCTCCTTCATGGCAGCCAGCAGGCCGTTCCCACCCTCGCCCCTCAGGGCAGGACCGAAACACTCGGGACGACGGATCAGCAGCTTGACCACCACGCTGGAGTTCTCCTCCACGCTCTCACCTGGAACACACACACACACACACATACACACACGCGTGGATGAATATGGATACATGCATTAAAACAAGCAAACCCATATTATATAAATAGTTATACGACATTCACATACACACATACCTCACACATCTCTCTCTCTCTCACACACACACACACGCCACTAGCTCTAAGCCTCAGGCAACAAGCAACAAGATGGAGGGCTTGGAGATGGAGGGTGATAATTACTAATAATTCTACAACAAATAGAGAAACAGTGTGAGGAAAGTAACAAGTTCCATACCGTTAACAAAAACAGCAAACCGCAAGAAGGAGAGGTAACGCTCTCCTTCAATGGGGTTCCAGCCGATGTCTGGATAGCCTTTAGCCAGAAGCATGGGACAACTCTGGAGACCACAGCCTGCCAGGTAGGTCACCACCTACAGGTACATAAAAACACATCTATGCTTAGTACTTATTAGGCTTGAATTTATGCATCAATTTATGCATTATGATCGTATGGTAAGCCAAACTCAAGACACAGAGAATGAGTGAGGTTTAAATCCTACCTTGTCCAGATCAGGTTCCTCCAGTGCCAGAGCCAGGCCGTTGTTGTCCATCACTGAGGAGGCAGCCACATCCAAAGGAGTAGAGCCTCTCATAGCTGGGGAAGCTGTGACACAAAACACACACACAGATGACCAGATCCTATATGTCCAGAGGCAGTTAGCTTGTGTCTCTCTTCACACTGCAAGAAAATGTTGCTGGAATATTAAATGTGTGGGAGAGCTGCCTGCACTAAACAGCAGGGGGCAGTGTTTCCACTCTTTCCATTTCTTATTAGCAGCTAATAAGCTAACAGCTGGCTAACATGAGTATTCAAGGAGAGTTATCACTGTGTAGTGGACACTCATATTAGGTTCCTGCAGTTAGATCATATCTTTTATGGTAGCTATTTTGTGGATCTCTGTGCATATAAAACATCATTTCTAACACTAAGGATGTATCTGGCAACCTTATATGCAAACTACATTTTAATGCACACTGGATTTTTTTAATCTGCATTTTCATGTTTTCACTGAGCAGCACCAAATGACTTTGTGAATATATTGTCCCTTGTCTTAGGAGCAATGTGTGTGTGTGTGTGTGTTTGCGCACACGTATCCAGGGGAGACACACTCTGTCCCCAGTGGGGTGCACACTGAGACTGTGGCATCGCCATCTTCTAACAGAATGGGAGATGAGTCACTCTGTTTCCTGATGAATTCACAGCACTCATGCACACACACATGCACACACATACACGCGCAGACACACACACACATTCTCACCTTTCCTCAGGTGCGAGGCTAATATATGCAAGCTCACAGCTAAAGAACAAGCCCTGTGATGTCACCCATAATAATGAAGTTGGAGCATTAAGCATCCTTCTTTCTTACATCTTAGAGGTTGTTTGGCCCTTATTACATAGCTATAATGTGTCTTTCATCTCACAATGGAACATGGGAACCAGCACAAAATGAAAAAAAAAAGCCCTCATGAAAAAAATCACAATAATATTCTGACTTATTCCTACTTATATATAATTTTAGTGTGCCTGTGGTACTAGTGATCTATCTTACTTTTTATCCTCTATGAAATCACTATAAAACTATATGTCATTAAATATAGTAGACTGTAGATTTTGTTTATATTTGGATAGTATTCTAATAAAATTCACTGTAGCTTTGCTATAGGTCTTTTACTGATTATGCTGATGCTCATGTTCACATTGATTAGATGTGATGTATATCCAGTAAGCCGATGCGGAGAGCTCTGCACTCATTAGTCATAACCACAGGGGTGTAGCATGCTGGACACTGTTGTATTAGAAGCCAAACAGAGGCGTAGAGACCTGAGGGGGCCCTGCTGTACCCACCTAGTCCCACGCTGCTGTTCTCCAACAAGTAGCTCAGGTGGTCGAACATGGCTTTCTGGTTCTGACGGCTGATCCGGCAGAAATAGCACAGGAAGCGACAACAACTGGCCACCATCTTGGGGAAGGCGATTTCCTGTGGGGAAGTCCCATACAGACCAAGTATGGTTAAACATTTCTCTGGTTTGATTTTTAATACAAGAGGCAGTCTGTAAAACGCACCAGCAAAGTAAAGAAAGAGGACTGTTGTTTTTCACAGTGGGAATAATGTCATGACTCAGAACCACGTCACAAATTACAGAGCACAGAAATAAACAGACAAGAGCAGATGGCACGTTTCAGTCTCGAAATGAGATGTGTACACAAATATAGTAGACTGTGTTCTTGTCTAGATATCTTGACATTGCGATGCTGCTGAGAATTTGTCACTCCAAACAACAGTAATCTGATAGTGAAAGAGAGCTCGATTTGGAGAGGGTGCAGTTTTATTCTGGGGTACACAGTTTAATCTAATGACTATTTGGCTTCCTCCAGGCTTGTTGCTATAAATTCCCCTGCATGCCTTGTTTCCTAATTAACGTCTAAAAAGGCCTGACACCTTCACACACAGCCAGCCATCCGCACTGTGCCCTCTCTGCCCTCCATCCTTAAGACTCTGATGCTGTCAGCCCGAGGAGAGAGCCCACCTACTGGGACCACGTCTTCATTAGAGCACACTCACCCTGCTACCACACACAAAGGATAATGCGCAAAACTACCTTAAAACACTAACTTTTTCTGTGAGATATCATTTCAAGTTTGGTAGTATCTTACTGTTCCTGAAAACACATCCTTTAACACATTCATAGTTAACATGGAAGTGCTAGCTAACATGCTACTTCCCCATAACCGTTTTTTACTGTCAACTTTTTCTTCACACCATTTTGGATTACAAAAATTCTGACGCACATCATCAAACTCAAACTTTGTTTATTTATCAACTGGAGTGGATTAAGGCAGTTATTTTTAAGAATGTTAACTGGGGGGAAGTACACCTCAATGTGAGGTGGCTAACGGTTAGCATTTGGAGCATCCAGCTAGTTTCCCGATACCCTGTAACGATGAGAGGAAGACAACACCACCACTGTCCTACATAACAGCTAGGGGGTAAGTGAAATAATATCAAGTTTTCTGTAGTACCTGTGACTTGTCCCCTCCCAGCACATTGACCATGACCTCCATGACAGTTTCATGCATGCCCAGGACTCTCATCAGGTTGGGGTGCTGGTAGAACACTTTGTTATTCATGATGTCACTGGATGGGATGACAGACAAAGATATCAGATAACTATACAATCACTGAAAAACATACTGACTGTACAACATTGTGCCAGACCAAGAACAGGGACACTAAAACCCGAAATATATTTGGGTACTTCCATTTTTGTCAGTGTCCTGCAGAAACCTCCCATCTCCTAAAAGATAGATTTTTGGAAATTACGTAAAACTGGCCAGGCTTTCTATCATTTTTTGGACATTTTAAGAGGCATATCTAATGGCTTATCTCAGTCCAAGGGTAAGTTAACATCCTCTGTGTAATAGAGACAATGCCATGAATCAATCAAAAATTCAAAAAAAGGCAAAGTGGAGAGCACTAATGAGCCCATAGAGTATGAACCTTAGTGTATTTAAAACCAGAAGAACTTCACAGAGGCCATGACCTACCCCAGTCCATCAATCATGAGCTTCTCCTCCTCCTTCCCCATGCGGACAGACAGCAGAGATCTGATCTGGCCCAGAGAGGCCAGGAGGTTGATGGTGTCCTGGACTGAGGCGGCGCTGATGGTGTAGCTCTTCCTCATGGCCCGCAGTAGCTCCCCGATGCTGTCGTACTGCCTCCTCAGCAGGCTGAACATCTTGCGCACCAGCTCCGGGTCCTGAATGTGACACTCCTGGGCCCAGCTCACCATAGTCTGGGAGATCAGCTCCTTCAGGTTGGCTGTTGGGAGACAGGGTCAACATGGATTATTTGACAGCTGAAGGCTCACATTAGTTAGACGTGGTGGTTTTGTGGCCAGCGAGTTTGCAAATAGCATTAGTATGATATCTGAAAACAGCATTGGTGTAAAAGGACCACAGAAGTCATCAACAAGAACCAAACTTAATATAGGCCTAATGATGTACAGATAATCTAGTACTGATGCTCACATCATGACTGGGTAATGTCCTGTGTATTAATCATTTTGTAATTTGTATGATGCTTGCAATCCCTCATCCCTAGGGATTGAATAAATTGAATCATGCTTTCTTATATCATAACAAGTCAGAGGAAGCACTCCTGTGCTTACTTAAAGGGAATAAGAAATCCCTTGTATTCATTCTTAGCCTTTCTTAATTGCTAATCATCCTTACAAAATTATCATTTGACTATAGCAATCCACAATTCACCACTGGTTACGCTTTACATACAAACAAGAAACATATAAGCTAGTAACATGTATCTTAAGCTTATATATGCCAACAGTCCTCATCAAGGTGAGAAAGGCTCTCATGACCCTTACAAAAACACAGGACATAGAAAGAACTGACATCCAGGTAAAGCTACTGTGATCTGCCAGTGAGCCTCTTATTGTATGAGGATGTTGTGATATAAGGTGCATCTATGCATGATGATGCTGCACATTATATAATAGTTATTTAAAGCCAAAGGTCATTTATTTTAGGCTGATGACTCCTGGCAAAGGGCCAGTCACCTCCCACATCATACAGTGCTCTTTTCAGAGATAATGAAACTTACATCACTACCTCTATGTATATTATATTATAGTCACTTCCCACACCTCGCTGCATTCAGAGATAATTAGAATGACATTATTTACTGCACCAAACTTATCTTTTAGAATATAATAAAGGCTTGGCTGCTGAATTATGAGGGTTAAGTACAAGCGGCAAAGACAAGTATATTTCAAATGCAGGCTTGTCTAATTTTCTACAGTAGGTCTAAGTGAGATGTGATTTGGCTTTAAATGGCCAAAGCTGACGTGGTTTGACAATGAAGTGCTGCCCGCTTTGCCTTGTGAACGTTAATGTATGTCATTTTCTTTTAAGAGGAGAATATAACCTTCTCTCAATCTACTGAGGTCACACCAGCACTGGAGTTACACTCTTTAAACTCCTTCTGTCTGATTCACACACAGACAAATCTCTATTAGATTGATGTTAAAAGGCCTCCACTCAACTAGGTGCTCCCGTTTTTAACAAGCACAAACCATGCTTTAGCACAAAAAAAAAATGGCACAATTTAAAGGCAGCATTCCCAAAACTGGCACAGAACAAGACAGACAGTTCCTTCAAAGTCTTTCACGTGGCTTCAGTCAAGCTAAAACAACTGCACTTGTGAAAGAGCCGCCTCTGAAAGTCTAAGAGCTAATCAGTTGTGTGCGAACAATGTCAGAGTCTTTTCCCTCTATTTTGCGGAAAGGAAAACACACACTTTGCGAGCTCATTCACAAAAAGGCACTTGCACGTTTTCAGCGGAGCAGAAACGAAGCCATGTTATGTAAAGAAAAAGAGACAGGAGGTGTACACGGTATTAATAGTACGGTACAATATTCTGCTTCTGTGGTTAAACTGAGACATTTGTTTGGACAGCTCGTATGTGGGTTACCCTTAAGGCTTCATTAAAGCTGGATCAATAGGACCCTTGCTGTGTGTGGGTGTGCGTTTGAGTGTGTGTGCTTACATTTGGGTGTCTGTTCTAGGAGTGGAAAGCCACAAAGGACAGAGAGACGTCAATTAAACAATTCAGAGTCACAGAGGATGAAGCCATTTACATGCGATTGATTTCGGCATTGACTTAAAAGTATCACAATTAGGTGATTGTGTTGCGAAAGCCCAGTGTCTGTTTGGCTGATTGGATTTATTGGTGTTCCAATGAGTATCTGACATCAGGCTGCCAATCATGCAAACTGAGTTTGTGTAAGTGTGTGTGTTTGTGTGTGTGTGTGCTGCGTGATAGGTGGGGAGCCAGCAGAATGTCAGAATCAGCAGTAAGCAATCCTGCCGCTGAAGCTCACATGGCTGTTAGAGGGGGGGCAGAGAAAGACCGGCTCGCTTTGATATAAGAAACAACATGCCTCCCTTTCAGCTACATGGCTCATAACACCTGACTCTCATTCTGTCACACTATCCTACACACTCGCTTGTTCCCTCTCTCTTGAATACAGCCCCCAAGCACTTCTCCCTTCTCCCTCGCTACACCCAAACAAACAAATCTGACCTGTCTAGAGTTACACTGATGGAGCCCAGTGGTTTTTATGTTATGGGTATGCGCTACCACACATACCCACACACACATACGCACAAACACAGATTGGCTCAAGGCAAGACATCATGTCATAAACCATTCATCAGAGAAGGCTGGAAAACTATTGCTCCTCTCCTTGTATTCGAGCCGCTCCCATGGAAATCTACTGTGCCTTTTGGATCTTCAGGGATGACGAAATGGGGGAGGAGAAGTTATAGTCAGAACAGAATACATCACATCTTCTTCACCCTTGGCCACACTGCTATCTCCTAGCAGATCATCAGCCTTCTTCAACAGTAAATAGCACTTTGATGCTGGCCTACCACTTGTTCACAGTGACACAATTAGCCAACAGTGAGCATGTGAAAAAGATGGCAGAGTGGTAAACTACTAAAAGGACACCTAAATGTAACTGAAACCCTTTTACTTCATACACTCCTAAACGGTGAGGGAGACAGATAAGAAGGACCAAAGTGCCCAATTTTGTAGCAGATAACAGTGAGATCCCCAGCTGTTTATGGATACCCTTGTTGATTAAGAATCCTATAGACAGACTGTTTGGCTATTAGGGGTGTAACAATCCATTGATCTGGATCAATATCAGTGGTCAACTATCCAATACATCGATGCAAAGCGAAAACATCAATCCATCTCATCATCTTTAAGATACGCCTTTATTTTGAAATTTCCATGTTACGTCTGTGTGCTGTATCATCATTTCTGTACAAACACACCTCCTTCCTAAACGTTCAAACTGTGCTAGCGCCAGGCAGATAATGGCAAGCAGCCAAGAATAAGATAATGAGGATATTTACTCCCCTCTTGGGAATAAATCAGCATATCGTTTCATATCGATCACAGGCCCCTGACTAGAAATCGTATCGTGGCAGACTTTGAGATATCGGCAAATATCGTATTGTTGTCCAAAGAATCAATATAATATCTACTGTGATGAAACATGTGATTTACACCCCTACTGGCTACACTAAGGATAAGCCATTGGGACCAAAACCACAAACAAACAAACAAAAACAACACTAATAAAAAGCCATATTAAGGTGTAACACTGTTCTAAGAGTGGACGGTTACCTTGTAACCTTAGTTCTCTGAAGGTAATGGGGTGAGGCATAACTCATTGTTGGGGATAGCATCTCTCGTTCGATTGGCTTTAAGTCCTTACACACACCTATTAAGCAGAGCACCTGGGGAGTCCCTCGCCTCCCAAAGCTACCTAATAAGAGTGTAAAAGGACTTTGTGCCAACTGAATCACAGATGCTATGCCCATAGAGTGAGCTGTATCAAACAAAGTTGTCTGAAAAAGAACCTACACACAGAGTCACATAATTACAAAAAAAACCCCACTTCTAACAGACGAGAGAATTCACCCATAGAAATTTCATCAACTGTGACTCCAGTCCCGTCGCTGGTTTTCTGATGCCTCCAGCTTTAACAGAGGTAGATGCCATGCTCCTGAACTGCGGCTGCCACCACAAACCAGCCCTCTCATCAATCAGCCTTTACACAACAGCCAGCAAAGAGTTACCACCACCACCCAAAGCAGTCTCTTAGGGAGAAACGCACTCGCCTTGCTCCCTGGAGATCGATGCAGCGGTCTTATGTGCTCTACGTCAGGGTCAAAGCAAATCCCCATGGAGAGATTGCCTTTCAGCCTCTGCAGTCACCAGCACATATTTCAGGCCTAATTTACCTGTGTACCATTTGGCTACTTCTTGATGCCAGCAGCACTTTTAGGAATAGATGATGATAACTAGTTGGCTTGGTTTGTCAATTGCAAGACTTGAAGCAGGTTTTCAGAATGATTTTCAGGGGTTATATGGGAAAAAATCTGTTTCACATTATTTAATCCCTGCTCAGGAAAGATAGATTAATTGCTCCCAAAAAATACTCTGTCATCCAACAAAAACAGGGTCAAAAGAAAAGTGAGGAATGACTCTCTAGTCTGAACCACTTGAATAATATTTTGCAATCAGTGGCTTGATTGGAGGCCCCCTACACTCCATCACACTTGATAAAGATGAGATAGAACTTGTTCTGGACTTGCACTGATGTGGTATTCTACACATTAATACTGAGCGTTGTGAGTGAAAGTGTTTATGCTCATGCCTGTGCATGTACGTGTCAAATCAAGTGAAGAATTTGTTTTGTTTTGTTTTTTTCCCCCTAGCATTTCTCTCTCCTCTCCCACAGTGGCTGAGAGAAGATGCTCTTCACTCTGGAGCCTCTCCTCCACCGGATCCATATTACCATAATGCAATTGAAAAGAAATTGAAATGGAAATGGCTGTCACCCAGCGTGTGAGGCCACATGACACTAGCAGACAAACAGAGGCAGGATTGTGGGTGCTGGTGCTGCAACACAGCAGCTCCCTACTCCTTTGAGTTCTTGCCTCCCTCTGAGCCGACTACAGAGACAAAGAGCTGGTAAACAGAAATGTGAAAAAAAACTAACATAAAAAGCCAGAATGTAGTGAAGAGTAAGACTTGTTGCTTGTGGTATAAAGGAAAAGCAGCATTGGTTGTACAAGCACTTATAATTCTGGAGAATCAGAGGTATTAATAAAAATAACGTGATCAGTTATTGATGCCCATGGGGAAACCCTCTTCTTCGTCCTCCAGCTGAAGGGCAGTCTGACTGCTAACTATATCGCACTGGTGCCCGATTAATGTAAGCATGCAAATTTGATACTTGTTGAAATGACAGCATCAGTATTGCTGTCAAGTAATATAAAGAAAACAGTGATATCCTTACAGGGTGCAGCTTGCTCTTTCTCTGTAGGCTCTTTCTCTGTTTTCTGAGGTGGGCCTTTGATCTTGTATACCAGGGTGAGGAGGCGACCTTTAATAGATGTATCTTGCTCCTCTTCGTCTTCCTCCATGGGGATTCCTACACACATACACACACACACACAACCACATATAGAGTGCAAACCATATTAAAGGCAATATCTTAGTCTCTGACAGGCACAGCTTCCTGTGGGGTTAGCCATGTCATGCGTATGATGTGCATCAGTTACAGCGCTATGTGTTGGCGATGGCATGTCTTATTTTATTGTTCTCCGTGTGAAGGGTGCCATGACAGAGCTGAGCTGTGAGGCAGGGTTGAGAAAGTCATTAGATCGGTGGCACCCTAGAGGGTCAGGCCATTCAATTATTTATCAAAACATCGAGATGTCAGAACGATCCAAGAGGCACTGAACTATAACACCTCTACTGAGAGACACAAAGAGAGGCAGGGAGGGACAGAGACTGTTTGAGACAAAACAAAGTAGAGACGGGCATAATTCAGCAGCTATTGACATAGTAGCAGCTGAAGCAACAGGGGACAAATGCATATTGAACTGATAGCAAAGAGAAAGTAAGCTGTCACAATCATAAGCCTTTTACAATTCAGTTGACTAATGTTACATCAAATGCCAAACCCCATCTTTCCATTTTTTTCTTCTATACTATGGTCAGGCCTTGCATTGCTTTATCAGATTGCTGGATTTCAGTACTGTATCACATAAAATATGATCATCTTATATTTCACAATATACACAATGAATATGAGCAACAGAGCAGCTCATAAAGAGATTTTATCCGTCTCACCGCAGTGGAGCCGCAGCTCATTGTGGAAGTCATAGAGTTCCTCCTGGATGTCCTGAGGACACGGACAGTCCTCACCCGTACTGAAGTTCAGCAGCATGTTGATCTGGAATGTGAACACACACACACACACAAACAAAAAGCATACATAAATAATGGCAATAATCCTTTTACTTTCAGTCATTTGGCCTCATGTCCCACATTTAGACTCTTCCCTTCTTCAATTTCAAAAGCCAGCTGAACCTGGTGTGATCTCTTTGTACAGGAGTCAGAGAAAAACAGCTTAAGTGGTTAAATCTCCCTAGGCCCTCACCGACTGAAGGACACCATGACAACTCATTAAAGTAGGTGTGAAGTGCCCAACTCCATCTCCAGCTGTGACCCCGAGGGGTTATAAAAGTGTGCGAGTGCGTGTGTGTGTGTGTGGGGTGTGTGTGTACATATCTAAGTGTGCACTGTCACTGAAGCAATGACACCCGCACAGACATGAAGGATGAATTCACACGGCCTTAAGGCTGTGTTGCACTCACACACATGGATACACACACACACACACACACACACAAGGAGGGGGCTTTGGGGAGCACTCACAGCAAGGACCCGCTCTCATTCACTCTGGGCCAACGGAGCTCTGCTGTACCCTCCACAAATGAGAGACGTTAATGATATAAAGTCAGTGGGGAATTTGAGGGACAGGAAAGGCAATTATCTATATGTGGAAAATTACTGCAGTTGCATAAAATCTCCCCCAGAACCCTCTCACAGTAAGATGCACCTTTTAAAGTAGCAAGGCTGCAGGGATGCACTGTACCAGTACTGTGTGCTTAATATGTGTGCACACAAACACACACACATGTATGAGTCTATTTTGCTGACCCTCGCTTCTTTTCTGTCCCTTTCTCTTTTTCCCTTTTTCCCCCGTTTGCTCTCCTCCACTACTCTGCTGCATTTGTCGATGTGAAAACCTCCTTTTATAGCACCAGTGTAATGAGGTTAACTCCAGTAGATGTTTGGACAAAGCGGCCATTCTGATGCTATAGGGAACTGGGCAGGGGTTCAACAGCCCTAAACTGAGCTATGCAGCAGAGGAAAGCAAATGGCCAAGAACTGCAAACTTGTGTCTTTTGAACACTGTGACTCTTCAGAAATAGGCACGGGAGCCCATTATGCAATTCTTACCAACTTTAAACAGCATGTTTTTACAATAGCTAATTTAATCCCAGTTGTATCAGAGTGTAAGACTGCCCTTCAGTCTGATGGGCTCCTGTATATACTATGCTTGCTGAGACAGTTCCTATTTATTTTACATTAAGGCAATTAGGTGATGATCTTGTACAGAGCTATTTAAAAAATGTGAGCAATTATTCAGTGTCTTACTCAAGGACACGTGGTTGTTGATAGGTAAATAAGCTGGTGGGATGTCAAACACGAGACTTTTTAGTTGCATGGTAATTTTTCTAACATGTTCCCATCCCTCCCAGCGGTCCTTGCAGCAGCTTTGGACCGCATCCTGACCTGTTCTTGAGGAGGTGAGCGGAACTCTTTGGTCTTCTTAGCAGTAACAGCGGCAGACATGTTGAGAGCCAGCATCAGCTCATTGTAGCGGAACTTCTGGTTGTACTGCAGCTTGGAGACGAAGCTATCCGAGAAGGACACGATGGCCTCGATACGATGCTTCAGCTCGCAGTCGCAGAAGTAGTGCAGCAGCTCGCACATCTGGGGGGAAAAGACAAGGGGAGGAGACGGGTGAGTGCGCAAGAGGAAAATACCATTAAATGACTGTTTTGTACATACACGCACACCTGCAAGACTACATTTGCTTGGAATACATTGCAAAGAGCCTCATGACTTTATCTCACTCATTTAAGTGCCATTTTTAATGGAGATGGTTCAATATGAGGCAGAGCCATTTCATGTTTGACTGACTTCTGAATGGGCTCATAACAGGCGAGCAGTTGCTGAGCATGTGATGGAGAGCACAGCTGAAAGCAGTCTTAGTCTATGGCAGCGAAACAGCAGCTGTAGACAAAGCTGATCATTGATTTTAGCAGTTTTTGCAATTTACGCTGAGAGGTTTACAATATGGTGTAATACATCTAAGCTGATCTTAGATCTGTTCTTGTGTGCACGTTACCTGTAGTTTGACTGGCTCAGGCAGCCGCTTCTCCAGCAGTCCTTTCATTGGCTGTTTAAACTCTTTAGCTGCTTCCTCCTCTCCAGCCTCCACTGCCTTCTCCTCTGCTCCTGTAAGTCCTTCTTTCTCCGTACCCTCGGTTCCTGCTTCATCACGTGTCTCTCCAAACACATTAGGGTCAATAAGCAGTAAAATCTTATGCACGTCCTCACTACCAAGCACACCCATAGTGAGCAAGGTGCTAATAAGCTTCAAGATTGGCACAAACTGGTACTCCACACTTCCCCCAACGGGATCCCGGATGTGGTGCCCACCACCTTGAACAGCCTCCGTCAACATTGAAATTGCTTTCTCCTTTAATGCATCCAGTGGGACTTGAGGACTATACAGGTGTTGCTCCCGTTTAGTGGTGATAAAACAGGGCGGGGCGAAGTTGAGGCGGGGTTTTAGTGAGGTGCTAAGTCCCACCCCCGGCGGGAGGTGCTTCTTGGAGGCATCAGTGAACAGGCGGATGGAGCGCGTCTCAGCCGTGATGGGGATGATGAACTCGTTGTTCATCATGAGCCGTGCCTCTCTGGCCGTCTCCAGGTGGACGCTGATCAGAACATTGTAGAAGCCCTCACGTAACATGCCTGATAGGTACTGGTTGTCAATTGTGTATAAGAGCTGTGATTGGTCCAGGTGGCTGCAGAGAGCGTGGGCCACACGGTTGTTGCCAAGCGCGCAGAGGGCGCAGTAGAGTTTCAAGGTGTGGTAATGGAACTTCCTCATGTCCTCCTGCTCAGACAGCTCCATGATGTCGACACACCTATGGAGAGAAGGAACTGAGTGTATTCAAAGAAACAACAACAAACAAACATCAACAAGGAAAATGCATACGTCACATTGCTTTTGGAAGTCAATGTCCTCAGGCATGTTGCAATTTACCAGTTTTGAAATTCACATTTAAATTATTTTTAGAAATATGTGGTTTGCAATCAAGTCCTGGATTATAGATTATAATGTAATTTTAAATTTTTTTTTTTTATCTGATCTGTCTCTTTTTTATTATTGCAATGCTAGCACAATCACAATCATGCTAGCATGATCTAAAGACTACACATCCAATAAACTCTTAGTGTTCCAGACTCCTGCTCTCCAACACCGCTAGTATAACTTGACTCTTCGCTGACTAGAAGCTAATTCACCTTGTAACCACTGTGACCCTTAGTGATATCCTCTGTTTATAAGGATCTGAGATGGGCAGAAATCATTACAAGCTCAGATATTTGTAGAAATTTAGTAGTTTTGAGGGTTGGATCAGTAGCTCAGTCTGATAGCCTCTTTAGTATTATGTGATTCATCTGAGCGACCCTTGTGGTGCTCCAAGTATTTAGTATGTATTTTGGGAAAATGGACTATAAACAGCATGAGAAACCTTAAAACATCACATTCTCAAAATCAGTCAAACATCTAAATTCCCCCTCACATCACATAAACTAATCCAGAATTGATTGCCGTCTTGAAACAAAACCAATCTCAAGTTATGGTAGACTGTGTCTTAACACCAAGGGACTTTATTTCCAAAATCATTTTTAGCACATTTTTAAGCAATGTCATGTTTCTGCCCAAGGGCTTTGATAAATCTTCAATAATCGTCATTTTTATATAAAAGACAACTATGAAGTGGCTGGCCAGCTTCTATTGCTTGCTATTTGGCTAGCAGTCATTGTTACAGCTAAACCAATATTCCCTTATCTATTGAAATATCTAACATACCACTTTGGCAGCACTGTTCTTTTGGCAGCTTGTGCCAGGGCTGCTGGGCTGAAGCGTGTAAACACCTGTAAACTAAACCTCTGTAGCGGCTGGCGCTGTGTAATCCTCCTCCACGGCCTCTTCTGCAGCACTAGTTGAGGCACTAAAGAACTGAAGAGACAGTTTTCTGCAATTGGCTGCAGATGTCTCAAGATATATTTTGTTGTCTTAGTTTTTCTGCTCCACCTTTTCTCTTTATATTATTTATTTATCTTTATGCTGCATTATCTTAGCTTTTGCGGTGATGTTGCTGACTTCGCCACTCTGTCTCTGCCAAATCTATCAGAGTCAGGATGGGTGGGGAGGGGTGACACTCAGGTACACAAGTAATTTGCCCATTATGACTAGGCTTCCACAACAATCTGCCTATCTGGAATATTTAATGAGTCCAGTTGAGAAAGTCCTGATTGCAGGTTAAGTTAAAAAAAATAAAAGTCCCACAAGGCTTTTCCCAATCCTCCAGATGGCCAGTCCACTATGTGACTATGTGACTACTATTTGACTGAAGTCTGGTGTGTCTTGTGAATGAAAGCACTGAATGAAAGCAGTGTATGAGCACATCTAAACCGTCGAAAGTACCTGTTTTCTTCAGGAATGTGCACGGCCAACATCTGCAGGGGCTCCACACACTGGACCAACCAGCCATGTCTCTCACTGACCCTGGCTGTCTCTACCTTGAGGAAGGTGTTGGGCATTCGGCTCCACAGCACCGAGTTGATGGTCTGGACATCTAGGCGGGGCGGACACTGGGGCACCGGGTTCTTATGTTCGCTCTTAAAGATGGCAGACGACAAAGGCATGGCATTCTGGAGAGAGACAAACCAGTCATGGATGGATGTATCAGTGGATAGAGTAAATAGATTGATTGACTGGCTGGCCTTCTGATT
Organism: Neoniphon sammara; assembly: GCA_900302535.1. Classification (NCBI taxonomy): domain Eukaryota; kingdom Metazoa; phylum Chordata; class Actinopteri; order Holocentriformes; family Holocentridae; genus Neoniphon; species Neoniphon sammara. The sequence continues at coordinate 102,144 of OMKZ01017252.1, forward strand.
TATTTGTTCATTTTGCATTCATTTAATCACATTCTGTAGTCATGTAGGTATCCAAAATCAGAAAAGATGCCCATTTCTTGATAAGCCTGTACAGTGTTATTAAATAGCATGCATTATGCATACAATGAAATGACAGAGGGGCGTGTAAGATATTCCAATTAGGGCACTGCACCTTTATTTTAGTCAGCTCAAACTGGAACAGGTTGGGGCTGGTGGGCCGCACAAACACAGCGGGGAAGAGTTTGGTGTTTGGTTCCACCTAGTCAGAGAAAAGAACAGCACACTAATGACAGGCCTAAACAGGAGGGGCACATCAAAAGGTTGAGCAGCAGGAAAATACCGTTACTTGCAGAAAGCAGCTTAGCAGGAAAACCAAGCAAGTGCGTGTGTCACGGAACTCCACGACTGTGTGTGTGTGTGTGTGTGCGTGTATGTGTGTGTGTGTGTGTGTGTGTGTGCGTGTGTGTGTGAGTGTTCAAGAGTGTCGGCTGGCAGGATGACTCAGAGCTCGGCGAAGCCTCGCCATGTTTCAGCGAGGGAGAACATAAGAAGATTATACCCTTCGAATGGTTCTTTGAGATTTGGTTCTCTGGGTTTAGAGGGTACATTTGAACAGGCAGATACCGAGTCTGAAATTCAACAATGTGCACGTCACTACTGTGTTAGTTTGTTAGTTTCTCACAAGGTCAAGATGGCATCTCAGAGACAGAGAGTCGAATGGATGGACAGTTAGGCTGTGAATGTGGATTGACTGACAGACAGATAGATGGATGGATGAATGGAGTTGAATAATGAGCAGTACAACATTAACAGACTGAAAAATAACCCTGCATACAGACCGTCTGCAGGTCCTTAAAAAGTCTGAAAAAGGCTTAAAATAAATGCTAAGAAGTTAACGTCTTAAAAAGTGTTAAATGCAGTTGGAGGTTTTATGCTTTCACCATGAGAGCCTTTTTTGCACATGTTCACTTTTAGAGCAGAATGGGGTCATTTGTACAAAACACTTTGTTTGTGCTTTACTCAAGACATTTGTATTTTATGTCTTCTCTTCATTTCCTGTTACTGCCCATTTATAGTTTCAATAATGTCCTTTTCTACATTCAATCAGAAATAATCTTTATCAGCTTTATGTTTATTTTTAAATGATCTTAAAATCAGGTCTAAGTAGCATTAGTAAGTCTTAAAAAGTCTTAAATTTGGGTCTCTGAAAAATGAAGACAGCCTGCCCACAGCTCAGTGTGTGTAGTCAGTACCTGGTAGGATGTGGAAATCTCCTTGCCGTTGACACTGAAAGCCACCAGGCCGGTGGCCAGGTCTATCAGACAGCCGATCTCCAGATCCACGTTACTGCGGCTGGTGGAGTGGGCAGCACTGGTCACATCGCCAGCCCACACCATGTAGCAGTTACTC
>OMKZ01017253.1:6004-19840 GCA_900302535.1 Neoniphon sammara
TTTCCTGCTGTTGTTCAGGGAAATTATACAACAAAGTCACCCTGGGTGGTTCATAATTCAAACATAATACAGATTGTTTGAGCATGTGTGTGTGTGTGTGTGTGCCTGTGTGTGTATATGTGTGTCTGCCCTAAGGTGGTGGGGACCCTTCAGAGAGGTCAGGTAATACTTAAAGGCATCAAGTTAAGGCCTCAGAATTCCTAGCAGCACCCCTGTGTGTGTGTGTGTGTGTGTGTGTGTGTGTGTAGAGAAAGAGAGAGAGAGAAATAGTAGGAAAATGAGAGAGAGAGAGAGACCTCTTGACCACTAGCTCTGAGGAAACAGGAAGACTTATTTATTCTAGCTGAACCTCCATCCTGCCTTTCTCTATCCCTGCCAATCACTTAACAATACACGCAATGCATAAATACTAGATTAATGAAGTTTTTAATATGCTTCAGACACAAGGCCTAGCATAAAGTTACACATAATAGGACAACTGTATCAGACCTAGTTGCACATCATTCTTAGAATTTGTTTTATCCACCAGAAGCAGCAGACGGGTGGGGTTTACCCATTTAGGACAATACAGATCGTGCCACGTGGGCTGTTAATCACAGAAATGGATGCCAAATTGACATTCAAATAGTTTCCTTTGATTGTCTGCAGCTTTTGGCACTCACTCTATTGCATTATGTGGTAAACCCCACCTATCTGGAAACTAAGTAGCTTAAAACAAACCACGAACATTTATAGCATTTACTCACAAATACTTGCTGGCCAGGTCTGATGACTATAAAAGCTTGTTGTTTTGCCACAATAGCGTCATTTATTTCAAGTGTGGCTTCAAACATTACCTCATACAGCACAGAGCGAAACAAAAGAGGCTACAGCTGAGGATTAAGGTAGCATTCAGGGGAATATAGCATGACAAAATATAAAACAAACAAACAAGTAAGCACAAAAAATTGCATCTATTTTTTACCGATAATTGCAATGGCAGTATGACTTGTGACAAATGTGGACAGACTTTTCTATATACTGCGGTTTCTTTTTCATCTCTGTGAAAGCTGTGAAAGGATTGATCTGTGTGAATGTAAAGGAATTGATCGGCCGAGGATTCTGCATGCCACAAACATCTTGTTCAGAAGTTCTGAAAACCTATCCATCTCACCATGCCTTTGCGAATATTTCAAATGAGATGATTTATTTTTCTGTCTTTTTGTTTGTTGATTTTTCAATTAATTGTCACCCATGATGGAAAAGCCCAACAGGGCCCCTGGGACTCATTTACTGTAAAAGAGTCCTGTAGGGTTGGCTCATCTGTCGTGCTGTTTTATCCACACCAAGGATGGCGTTCCCTGATAATTGTTGTACGGGACATTTCCTCTCTTTGGCCTCGCTGAGCAGTGACCTCTGCCCCTTGGTGAGGTGACCAGTCGATGAGCTGAAAAGTGCTGAGCGGGCAGGGCTGAGTCGAGCTGTCGAGCTGTTGGACGGTTCGGGATGAAAGAGCGGTGCTGCAGGGACGACAGATGACCTTTTGACCTGCAGCTCCCGCCCACTCTTTCATAGCAGGTTGTACATGATCAAAGACTACTTTGGAGGAGAGCACCGATAAGAGCTCGCCGTCGGCTGACCTGTCTGAACTGCGAGGTCAGTCAGTCAGGAAGGCAAGCTTGGGGCTCTTCCTGTCTTCCTAAGGCTCGTTGCACCTCGCTGTATAAATTATGAATCTTTGAGGATGCAGAGGGAAGTCTCATTAGTGATTCTTATCAGGAGAGTCAGCAGAAATGGTAAACTAGCAAGTTCAGGCGTCGGGGTCAGGCCAAACATACAGAGGGCATATTCATTCAAGTCTCCGATTTAAAAAAAAAAAAGCCCATATTTTGACACCTTCCACATCTCAGTGCCGTTTGCTTTAGACCACCCAACACCAAAGGCACGCAAGCATGCACGCACTCTTATTATACTGACCGTGGCAAAGTGAATGCACGAGGTGGAGCGTCAATTAAGCATTTCTTTTTCGCCTGTCCACAACCTGGTTGGCGGGGTGTGTTGGGGAGGCCTAATGGTGCAGACAAAGTGTATTTTAACTATGGGCCGAACAATTTAACACAAGACACAGATCATTAAACCCAGACGGGAGTCATTTATCTGCCCTTAATGATGGCTCGTCTTCTGTGTGTGTAACTAATGCTTTACATCGACCAAATTAACATCATTTACAGTACAACAGCCAGAGCCCAGGCATCTTGTACATCTAATGGTAGTGATGTAGACGCCCGTGCTTTGAATCTCAAGAGCGAATTTTGGTTGACTGCAAGGCTGCATAACTCATTCAGTGTGTGCTGAATGTACCATGCTGAATTCTTTTTCTTCTGCTTAGATTAGATAAAAGGGATCATTTTGCTACTGAATAGTCCCACGGCTCAAATAAAGAGAGCTCTAACATTTCTTTTACACTCACTTTGGGACAAAAGCTAGGGCTTAGATTGTCCTGTTGGTCTTGTCTTGTTTCTCTTGGCTGGCCCTCATCTGGCCTGTGCAACTGTTAAACCCGGAGAACAAATGGGTTTTGGGCCGAGACGGGTGAGCCGTACTGTGTTGTTCCTCACAACTGGACAGAAAGTCTAGCCTTCTTCTGATTTTCATCACGCTGACCGGACGAAGTCAAAGGAAACCGGGGACACAATTTCAGGAAGTTTTCTTTGGCCTGCAGAGAAAACCAGAAAGGAGACTTTTCTGAGATCCATTTTTAGTAGCGGCAGAGGTTTGAGGGGGAAACAGGGAGTGCCTGGCTGAAACCGCAACACGTGTGTGATTGCCTCTTGGCTGGAGGTGCTCCATGTCTTTGGCATGCAGGAAATGGCCTGTGCTGTCCAGCTAACAGGTGCTCCTCCTAGAGACTGGAACAAAGCAAACTCCCTGGTGAATGATTGTCTCTGTTTCTGCAGAATATCTGAGCAGTGGACCCAGGGTAAAATGCTAATTAGCAGTTTAAAGAAAAACACTGCAGCACTGGCAATTCTGCTTTCACTTGCCTATATTGTCATGCTTTGGACGTTTAAAGTTTGGACATTTAATATACTTATTAATATTATAAGTTGCCCTTAAGGCTACAGTATTACCTCATTACCTTATCTCCCTAGCTTGAAATGTGAAGTTCTCCCATTTATTTTCTGCCCATGTGAAGCCTTCATATACGCTGGACTACACCACACTGTGCGAACAACGTAAACATCCTCCTGCACGTTTTGAACGAATCACGTTTCCTTGTGAGGCTCGGGTTTACATCTCGGCATCACGGTCACCAAGCATGAGCTGCAACGACAAGCTCAGTGAATTTCATCTCACAGCTAATGGCTAACTACTACTTAACATCGCCACATAGGAGGGAAAGAAACACATAATGAAGGGAACAAAAGGCAGCAAGGGATGGATGGACGGATGGATGGGTGGATAGATAGATAGATAGATAGATAGATAGATAGATAGATAGATAGGTTTTTGTGTAATCCTGTCCTCTTTGACTCTCTATCTGTCTCTCGCTTTCTTCTCCAGGGACCTGAAGAATAATTTGATAAGTACAGTGGAGCCCGGGGCCTTCCGTGGTCTGCTGGCGCTGAAGAGACTGTAAGTATGATGAAGCCTTGTGATGGTCTTCTCTAGGGGACAACGGGACAAGTCCACTGGCTAAAAAGATGAGGGAAAGTAGTGTGTAAAGTCCAGGGCGAAAAGACTACTGAAATATTTAACTGAAGCAGGAGTACAGCAACTTACATTTCAGGCGTTTGGCTCATATCAGGAGCTACTTCTGCTTTTTAAACTTTATGTGTCCAGGGAAACTTGACTAAGCACACACCGCTCTTTTCCAGCAATGCCTTGCTTCATACTAATACATTTGGACACATTCACACCTGGGAGTTGCCCAGTACAACCACAGTCTTCTACTGCAGGCCACTGAGCAGTTTCAGTGGAGAAACTGTGGTTTTAGTACTTTGCAACAGGGCACATTAGCAGGAGGGAGAGCATATTTCATTCACTTTCCTCGCACAGATTTTGGGAATTCTGACCTTCCTGACAAGCCTGCTTCTCCAAACTCTTGGCTACCAATTTACAATGCGTGCAAAGAGTGCATTAATCTTAAATTCCAATCGTGGATTACGACTGGAACAATACAAGCAGCCAATAGTAAAGGGGGGAAAGTGTCATAGGCATCTTGCCCTGACAGTAGGTAATAAACTAACGCAGTTAAATTTGACTCACATTGGAGAACATATCTCAAAACATGGCTGAATACTTGAATGAAAAATGAGACAGTGGTACTAAAAATATTTTCAAGTGTATTACCCACAGGAGCTGTAACCAGCTTGTATTTGCCTCTGGAGAAGACTAAGGTTATGTCTAAATTTACATGCTAATCTGTATGAATAACGGGAAGACGTCTCTTTATTGTATTGATTTATGTTAAATTTCAATTGAAAATAAGCAAAGTTTGTCGAAATTATCTTACAAAGTGACATGATTCCAACATGCACAAGTGTAAACACACACGTATGCAAACAGAGGTCTAAATTTCAGTTTCCTCTGTTGATTTTTTAATTTGGAACATTCACAAAATGATAGTGATTTTTTTTGCCTGTAGAAGAGAGTGAAGTAGACGTTTTTTTATTTATTTTTTTGGTGTTGAGCTCTACTTGAGTAATTTTCTCAACGAGGACTCTCGCTCTCTGGCTTTCTAGATATAGGCTTCAGAGTGAGTGACATGATTGCAGCCTGATAGTTAGTGGGATCTGGGCTGGCAGGGACGCAGGCAGTGAGTTAGCGGTGCTGATTCGGGGCGCGTGTGTGCCAGGCTCTGGGAGCAGCAGAGTGCTAATTTAAGTGCTCCCCAACTGGTGATTACTCGAGTGCTCTGCTTATTTTCCCACAGCTGCTCCAGCAAAGCAGCTCTTTAATTACAGAGCGTGAGGGCACAGAGCCACGGACGCGACAGAGCTCAGCCACACAGAAGCCCACCGCATATGCACGTGTGTGTGTGTGTGTGCGTGAGTGTGTGCGTGCCAGCAATGGTTATGTGAAGGGTAAAAGGTTACTAAAGGTCACGACTGATATCCTAGGACTTTGAACGGATAAATAAACATGGCACTGGTTTTCCGACGGAGCGCTCACAGCTGCCTAAGCTCTCTGTGTTAGGTTTTTAGGAGGCAAACATGCATGCAAACAAAGGCACAACCCCCCACACACACATACTTGCATTCACATTTTTGAAGTGGATCCTATTCTGCAATCTGTCACGCACACCTGTTCTAGTCTGGCTGTCTTACCATTATTGATACAAAATACATAAATAAGCTAGAAATTGTGCTTTTCCCTCTGAACCCCAATTCAAAGTTTGCCCATTTTTCTCCTTATAGGGACCTATCCAACAATAGGATTGGCTGCCTCTCCCCTGAAATGTTTGTAGACCTTGGGAACCTCTCCAAATTGTGAGTAATCCCTAAATTGAAAACATACAGTATGCTGCTGTATGCTCAATTTGCACTGTGCATGTAGAAAATGTGGGGTTTATTTTAGATGATATGGCTCCAGTAATGTATCACAAGATAATGTGGCTTTAGCTCTTGTGATGAGTGAATAGTTTCTGTGTGAATATTCTTTTGTGTGTGTGTGTGTGTGTGTGTGTGTGGTGGGTGTGTGTGCTTCACCAAAAGGAATTTATCTGGGAACATCTTCTCCACTCTGACTGTGGGATTGTTTACACACCTCGTGGCTCTCCGAGTGCTGTAAGGCAAAAACACACACACACACACACACACACACACACACACACACACACACACACACAATATTTTTAAACTCAGAATGTGTTAAAATGTTGAAGCCCATCATTAATAACCGTACATAGCACAATCTCACTGCTAGCTTTAGTGATGAGAAATTTACCGGTCTACTCCAGCTTCTTGCTAATCCAGGATTTCTCCTTCTTGTGAGCATTCATTTGTCCTGGCAGCACCATGTGGTCGGAAACTGACATGATGGACACTCTGAGCTCAGAGTTCAAGTGAACGCAACATTAGCCGAGTTAGCGGCACAACGGTGTGGATACAAGGCGATCTGTTTTCATAAATGTTAAATAAAACTTGTTAGAAAGCAGCGCTCACAGCCATTCTTTGGCTCGACAATTTCAAGACGTGTTGTTAGTTTTCAGTTTTCAATATTTAAAATGTTTTTTGAGACTGAAAATGAGTATCCTGTCGGACTGTGTTGAAGGCTAACGTTAGCAAGAAGCTGCAGCAGAGTGGTAAGTTTCTTGTCACTAAAGCTAGTGGCGAGGTTGTGATATAAGCTACACAGTTATAAATGATGAACACCAACATTTTAACACAGCCTGGGTTGAAAAATAACAAATTTAGGACTAAATGTCCTCCAAAGTTGAGAACATTTGCCCTTCTTCACTTAGGTTGGAGTAAGGTATTGTAGGACGGTATTAACCTCAAAGATAATATAACTTGTCAAAGTTAGACATAGTGGTGAGAGTTATGGTTAGGAAATGATTGTAGCTAATCGAAGGTTCTCACAAGTGTTATGTATTGTAGTAATGCTAACACCAATAATGCACTTACTCACTAATTACCCGCATGCATGCTTTTCTTATGACCAAATTTTTTTCAATCACCGTATTTGCATCAGGTAGGTTTGACCATTCCATCCAATACAGCAGATATATATAATTGTTCATACGTACACACTCACTCCCAAATTGCACACCCATCACTGCTCTCACATTGTCTCAGGCACACGCTCAGGTTGTAACTATAGTCTTGTATTCCCACCAGGCACTTCAGCACTGAGACTCTGTTCTGTGACTGTCAGCTGGAGTGGCTTCTCCTCTGGGCCCGAGCCAACTCGGTGCGAATAGGGAACGACACGGTGTGTGTGTTCCCCACACACCTGCACGGCCTGGAGTTCCGCAACCTCCGAGAACAGCAGCTCAGATGCGGTAAGGATTCACCATAGTGGGTCTGGGAACGGCATGTTTGGTGATTTTGTGTAACTCTGCAACTTGTTATCAGGGGTAGAAAGACAACGAACTATTCTGCTAAAGTAGAAGTTGGTTACTGTTGCTTTTCATGAAATTGTACTTGAGTAGAAGTAAAATTACTGGGGTAAAAATATGTATGAGAAAAGTCAGCTCACATAAAATATATAGAGGGCACTGTGTTGCATATTTGATATTACACATATTTTTATAGACTATGTTGAGCGTTCCAAAAACAAAGATATAAAAGTTCATGGCATTATTCAATCATGGTGACTGCCAACATTGGGAGTGTGTGTTGATGTATTTCTACAACTGAAATGTCCAACACAGTAGCAGAATTTAGGCATTCACTTTGAGAAATGATGAAATAGATACATTTTTATCTCATGTTAAGGGAATGCGTTTTGGAGCACGGTGTGTGTTTTCTGTTTTCTATCACACTCCGGAATGTACATGATAATTTTTCCTCTAATATGAATAAATGTGTGCTTTAGTGTGTCTTGGAAGTTGGAGCTACAACACAGAGATGATGTTTCAAGACTGTCAGTTGGAAAACCTCAGGGATCCTTGAGGGGCCCCCTAGCTAAATGAAAACTAGCTTTCTTCTTGTCATTTTGTATGTTTTGTTTTGACTAAGAAGGAAAGTGATGACTGACACCTCAGAACTATGTATTAAACACTTAGAAAACATTCATCCTAACTTATTTGTTGTGTTTAGTAAAACTGGTTATTTTTTTCCTCTGGAATATGAAACCATTTAACCTCATCATCTAAACTGGAACATTTGAAGAAAAATAAGGAAATAAGGTTTCTGAAGACTGAATACAAGTTTAAATGGATTCTTTAGATGGCCATTTTTTGCTGTGTAGCTCTCTTTAAATAGACTAAGTGCATGCTGTACGTCTGCCCTCTGAGGCTTCTCATTTGAAAGAAACTATTTAATTTCAGTAATGTTTCATTTTCAAGTGGTTAGCACAATGAGAGCATGATTAAGTAGATGTCTTCTGATAATAGGTTTACCCCTCCACTGCTATCTTTCCACCTGCTGCGAACTGTTTGGCCATTTTGCACTAAATCATAGCTTTGTATTAGGTTTGTCAGACAGACAGCCCTGGGCAAAAATTCCCTCATTGGATGGCCTTTGGTCTAATGTGTACCTGGTTTGGGTGCAGCAGCAGCAGCCTAAAAATTGGAGGAAGGAGCTTGTGGCAAAACGGTTGCTGGTTCAAATCCCCACATCAGCTGGGAAAGTGAATGAGTAATGCTCTCCCTTGTCTGAACAACTGCTGTCAGAGTGGCCTTGAGCAAAACACATGACCTTAAAGATGTTATATTTGGCAGTTGCTGGGTGTGATTGTGTGTGTGGAGTGTAATTACTCAGCAAATCCCTGGATAAAGTATAGAAATATTGAGGGACTTTTACTGGAGACTCGCATAAAGGAGAGAAAGAAACAGAAAGAGAGACCAAAACATATATTATACATATTCAAAAGTAAGTTAATGGTTCAGAGGATTTTATCAATTCAAACCCCAACAGCTGTTTGGGGTTTACAAGTTTAGGCACCTGCCTAAACTTGAGTTTAGGCAGGTGCACTGCCAAAAAATAAAAAAATAAAAAATAAATAAAGATCCATATTTATTATTTTATTTATCCATATTTATTTTTTATTCTGTCTTTTTTTTCTAATTTTCATAAAACAGATGAAAGAAAATCAGTGGGGTAATTATACTTATCTCATCAGTGGTGCGAGATAATTCACTTTTTTTTTTACAATGCAGATGAACATGTTTCAACAATTATCTAGAATTGTGTCCTTTTCATGATGCTACTGGAGTTATCTGATTCATTTCAGGATGCTGACACTTTCCAGTGCTTCTGACAAAGCACTGGAAACAAGTGAAGTTATCCCACACTACTGGCAGAAGTTTTCATTTGTGTTAAGAAAAAAAAAGAGAGAAAGGTGTCAAGAAGAATGCGGCTAAATGTCTTGTTAAGATGTAAGTGTTTTTGTGGCTTGTTGTCCTTCAGCTTGTAACAAACCGAGGTTCCTTGACTCAAACAGGGACTTTTCCAATCAGAACAAAACCTCTTTACTGACTCCAGGTTGTTAGCTACAATAGAGAGGCTTCCAAGAGTCTTTACCTGTTTTTTTCATGAAAGGCTGGTTGCAGGCAGGCAATCAGGCCTTCCCCTCCCTCCATCCCTCCCTCCCTCCTTTGCTTGCTCCCTCCATCTCTCTGCTCCGTGGTGCGATCCATGGGGGAATTGTATCTCAGATGTGATAGAATCATCCTCCTCTTCTCCTTACATCTGGTTCACGCAGGGGATATTGCTCTGGAATGAGAAACTCATTGGTTAGGATAGTGGTGCTGGTGGGGGGAGGGGGTTTGTGTGTGTATGCCTGCATGCATGTGTGTGCACGTCTGTGTTTGTGTGTGTGAATTGGCACATTACATGAAGATGCAATATATGCATGGTGTGAAATACAGTTTGCAGAAAAATGCCGCTCCTCTGCCGCCAGTACAGTTTCTCTTCCATACGGTGTGTTTTTGCATACACAGACCGCTCTGAGACAAACTCTACGTCTGCACCACAGACATCCTGGAGTTTCTCTGTGTAATCCTAAGTGTATGTGTTTTTCCATTTACACAGAACAATCCAAAGCAATTACAGGGTAATTCTGCGCAGCCCTTGGACAAAGAGCCATGAGTGGAATCTGGTGGCGAGACGAGGAGCACTCCTTTCAGCCCCTAACGCATCCATTATGGGATTACAATGATAACGTTCTGGGCTCCCTGCTCTCGCCATGCTTGGATCCCTCCGTCTCTCCACAGCGCAGCCCCATCCTACAATACCTTATTTATTCACTTGGCACCAAGCAATCTTCAATTGGACACAGCACAGTGCTCCAACAACCATGTTTTGTAATGTTATTTGATGGCTGTTATCTCCATATGGCTTCACTTTCTGTGAGGGAACGTCATATAGCCGTGCACACAGGCCAGGACCTTGTTAAGGCCGTATCAGATGGGATATTGCTCAGCACCTGATGCTGGGTTCTTGTTATCAAGAAAAATGACAGTACATGAGATGAAAAGTTCCCACTTCCATATGCACATACCTTTGAAATTATTAATTTTTCTCCATAGAGCCCCCCGTCCCCTGCATCATTTTTATGAAGCAGATATGCCATATAGAAGAAATGTCTGTTTTTTAGTCCCTGGCTCCGATATGATGGGTAGCAGATGTCGGGGCTATACATTCCAGCAAAGAGCCCCCTTCCCTCCAGTGATGCAGGTTGGGTGCTGGTCGTAAATGAGGGGGAACGGTGGAGCAAAGCTTCCTGCCGGGATCAGGTGCTTCCTGTGTGGAGGTCAGGGCGCACGTCTGTTCAGCTCATCTATCTGCAGCCTTCTGCTTTTATAACACCGCTGGGTTGAAGCTTGCAGCACAGACAGAAAGCGTGGAGCTCACATAGCATGTTATATGCTGACGTACAAGCCCCACGCTTTCTCTAGCAGTATTTATTGCATGATGACACAACAGTGCAATTGCCCTTTTATGGGCACCATGTCATTAAATTAAATTCCAAGCGCAGGCCTGTGTGTCATAGCCTGTGGTGTGCCTCTAATAATTTCATGATTTCAAAATATAACTCAACGTAGCCTGTCATTTGTGACTTTGAAGTTCAATTGCACTTCTCTTTTGAAATCAGCTGCTTTTGAGAAAGCTGTGATGAAGACGTAGCAACATACGTAAGAGCATCCACTCTGTGTCAGAGAATGATCAAATCTGCTCTTTTTTTTTTTGTGGAACAGTTTTAGTATGGGTGAAAGATCAAAATGGGAATTGAACCGTCACCCCTTAATCTCAGTGCAGATGCACATGGAGAAGTAGGGCTGAGTGAAAAAACTCTCTGGCAGGAGCACTCCAACAAATTGCTATTCATAGCACATATTTCACATCGTCTGTCTACCAAAACCTAGAGATCTGTTTTGTATTTTTGTTAGCCTGTCATGATGTTTACACATGTGCCTGTCTTCACTGTCAAAGACATGGGAAGAGTTTAAAACTTTGTAAAGCTGACAGACGTTCAGTACAGAGAAACTAATAGCATCAGTTATGAGTTAGCAGCGCTCTAAAAAATGGTTAGTGAGTATGTATCTATGGTAATATCCTTGTTCCAGCCACTGAATCACACTGTTATTGTATCCTGCAGCATGTTCATATAAAGCTCAATGGGTGAACAGATATAGATGTGTAAGGCACCTATTAACAGGCTCTTGACCATGCTTCCACAACAAGATCAAGCTTTTTCATGGCAGATTAATAATTCAGTAAAAATTATTCAATAATAAATTTCTGTTAATAATGAATTATTATTGTTGCATTATTGATTTTTTTTTTTTTACAGATTTTTGTATTTTTATATATTTTTATTCTTATTTTTATGATTTTTTAATGAATTTTATTTTATTGATTAATATTGAAATCTTGAATTATCATTGAATAATCCAGTAATAATTCAATAATAATGCACCCATGTTGTCATAGAAACGGGTCAATTATCATTAATTTGTTAACCTGTAATCCCCACTGATCCCTGCAGAGCACCACCTGGCATCTAATGTAAGGGCATCCTCATGTTTTCACACATGCCAGCACACATATGCACACACATGCATGACCACACACAAACCCAAACACGTGCACACACACATGCGCTTCCTCACCAACAGGACGTCACGCACTGACATATGGCTTCAACGTCTTGCACAAAGTAGCTCATCTCCTTCTGCTCTCCTCCTTGGCACACATACAGTATGCACAGACACGCCCAGTTTAGCATGCAAGCACACAAACAAATACCCTCACACATTGCATAGCATCTCTCTCTTTCTCTCTCTCGTTGTCTCTATTTCATTCTCTCACAGACGCAACCAAATATTGCATTTTGGTCTGGCAATGTTCAACAGGCAGAGGCAAGCAGCCACACTCTGATCCTTGGCTCAAAGCGTTGTTTCAACAGTATCAGCATCAGCCAAGTCAACAGTCAATGGCCCCCATGCTGTTTCTGCTGTGCGGCGCCCAGTGGAGATAACAAAGCCCCAGCTACTGTTGCTGAGAACTATCATAGAGTACAACACTCAAACATGGTCAGCTTCAATAATTACACCGAGATGTCATCATGGCAAATCCAATTTAAGTGTCAGATTTTGTGTTGTTGCTCTGAAAAGCATGCTACTTGAACAGCGTGCTGAAATTAGGATGTATTATGCACCTATGACTATGAATTACTTATGTATAAAATTGAGGTCAAAGCTCTGCATGAGTTAACGGCTCTGATTGCTCAGTGGGTTATGCATTACCATAAATAGTGCTGCTGGCTACACTATGCTGCTCAACGGAGATGTGAAGGCGTGGGTTGTAACCATCTCCGCCAGATCACCCGGCACAGATCTGTGATATAGATTTAAAAGCGTTTTTTTTTCCTTCAAACCAATGCATAGAGCCATAAAATACTTTATGGCCCATGTGTCGTATGGCCTGTCAGACCGCAGCGGCAGCAGCATCCACAATTGATCTGAATAAAAGCGAAGGCTGAGCGCGTGCTTACGCTGCTCTTTGGAGCGTGTCCAAGGAAATGTCTGATCAAACATGTTCTGAAGGAATTACCAAGGTGGAATGACGAGCTGGCAAGACACTGGGCTGATCCCAGGTCTGCAGTGAGAAAATATACAGGGTCGGTGCACGCTCGCACAGCCAGACCACAATGATACATATCCCAGCATCATTGTCATTAGATCAACTTTAACTTTCATCCACATATCTTAACAACAATATGATTAAATCTATCTGTTTCTGAGAGATTTTCACTAAAAAAAATCAACCCCCCTCCTTTATTCTGGCACTCAGCTTTTGGACTAAACACTCTCCCCCTGTCTTTTAATCTTATCCTTATCATAGCCTTATTCTCTGGCAAAAAGGCTTGAGGACTTAGCTAGCTGCTAGGTAAGTAATCCTATCACTGGTGTTGCGGCAGGCTTCCATTGTGAACATGTAAGGAGTCAAGGAGAGTCCAGGGGAGCGCTCAAGGCTGTTCTCCTTATCAGCTGCTGTTCATCTCACACACAGCAACAGAAACAACATGTGGGAACAACAGGGGAGGAGTGCGACCTTGAGTTTATGTGTGTGTGTGTGTGTGTGTGGGTGTGGGTGTGGGTGCATGTGTGTTTACAATATTTGTGTGCACACATGGTTGTGGATGCATGATGTAAGTGTGTACGTGCGAATATCCACGCATCCTCATGTTTGTGTGAGTGAATGTTTTTGTTTGTATAATATATGCATGGTTTTGTTTGCAGTCCATGTGTGCATCTCTTGTATGTATTTGTATTTGTCAACACCACTGGCAGCATGATAATTTTAGCAATGATGCAACACTCCACCCCCAGAAAGGTCGACAAAATCCCACCCTGCCTGCCTCATCCCCTGAACTCCCCATACATCCTATCCCTCCTCCTTCTTCAAGGATGGATGAATGACTTCTCCCACTCTTCCCCCCACCTCCTCTCTTTACTCTGTGTGTGTGTGTGCTGACCTCCTTGTCTCTCTCTCTGCCTTCCAGATGGACCTCTGGAGATGCCCCTCTTCCAGCTGATCCCCTCCCAGAGACAGGTGGTGTTCCAGGGGGATCGGCTTCCCCTGCAGTGCACCGCCTCCTACCTGGACCCCTCGGTGGAGCTCCGATGGCGTCACAACGGCCAGGTCGTGGCCACGCAGGAGGAGCGGGGCGTCTACCTGGAGG
>OMKZ01017253.1:19860-32876 GCA_900302535.1 Neoniphon sammara
TCTACCTGGAGGAGACCCTGCTTCATGATTGCTGCCTGCTCACCAGGTATACGCAGAGAGGAGAGGAGAGGAGGGGAAGGAGAGGGAGAAATAAGGACACAGAGAGCAGAGGGTGGAGGAGGGGGATGTGAGCTGAGAACTGATTAGCGGTCGATTGGCCTGTCGCACTGAAACACACATGCACAGAAAATGGGTGGATGCATGTCGTTTGCAAGCAAATGCATGCAAAGAGATGCACAGTGGCAACGTGCAAGAAAGCATGCCGGTGCATGAATATAAATGCATGCATTCATTTGAATCAGCCTCATGATGTTAAATACACAAATATACACACATGCATGCACAAGCATTGTATTGCATACATGTATTGACTTATGTGATCCACCACATCTATGCTCACATAGGTCACTGCAACCGACTGACGAAGATCATCAACACACACACACACACACACACACACACACACACACACACACACACACATCTTACATACATACCCCTCCTTGCATCACCCTCTCTCTCTCCTGCTCTGTCTCTCCCTCTCAGATAGGGGCTGTGATTTACCTTTTGTTATTGGCGCCCTTGATAAGGATCTGAAAGGACAGGACAGAATTGGCTTGGCAGCGTGCCAACACCTCAGAGCAATCTGTGTCTCTAGAGGTTGGCCGTCCAGCCGCTCCCACAGCGCCGACGGAGTGCTAGCTGATCACACGCTAAGAGGAACAGATGCTGAATCATAATTACGGTGATAATGTTGACCGGCGACGCTGCCTTTCGCACATTTTCTGATAGACGAGCTTGCAGCAAGCCTCCATCCCCTTCCTGTCTTTGTTTTCTTGGTGGGCTGCGGTCTTTAAGCATCTGTGTGTGTATGTGTGTGTATGTGTGTGTGTGTGTGTGTGTGTGTTATAGTAAGCGTGTTTGACGTAGGGCTCTGGCAACAGGGCTCAGATGAAGGAGCGCATTGCTGTTGATTAGTTTAACTGCTGCCTGCTCTGAGTCGGCCTCTCTAGCATAAATATTGATGGAGTGCTGACAGAAATATGTTTCCCTGTGTCAACAGGGCCGGAACGCCTCTTGTTGCACGGCTTACTTGGCAACAGGAATGCCAGCTACTTTCCTCTCCATTTCTGGGAAGGAGTACCTTACTACAGACTCCACAAATGGTCAATAGTTTTACTTTTTATTATGCAGTGATTTACTGTTGCCATTCTCAGTAGCGCCGACAGTGGATGGATCACTTTGAATAATTGGACTGCTGGGTAGCATAATGTTTTTTAGTGAATGTTTCAGAGTCTTGGAATGCAGCGGCACTGATCCTTAGCAGCGTTTATTTGTGCTGAGGTGTCGATCGATAGGGATCAGCGCAATACTTTGTTACTCACCCCATCACCACCTACCAATAATAGAGTAGGAAAGTGCGGACATCACCCTGGTTTCAGAGGCAAATATCCCCAGTCATGTCATTGTTTACATGATTTGAAATGAAACTCACTTTTAAACGGCTTCCAGAGACATGTGGTTTGCTGTCGACTCCTGGATTATATGTTTTGCATATATCTTCTGAAGTGATCATTTTCATCATAACATTTTTTTGTTACTATTCTAGCACTGGCATGATCTAATGAGTACCAATCCTCATCACTCCAGATTCCTGCTCTCCAATCCTGCTGCCACAACTTAAAGTTTAAGAACTATTTTTCTTTTTCGAAACCGTTCAATTTGATTTGAGTTTGTAAACCACGATTCAAGTCAGTGATTTGATTTAGGACTTTTAACCAAATGTTATACCCATTAAACAAGTCCACTAATCTAAGACTGTCCTTTTTCACCTGAAATGTAAAAAAAAAGAGACAACATAATAACTTATACATTATTTATAAAAAAGAAAAACAACCAAAAAAAATACATTATTCTCAAAATTTGCAATTCATAGTATTCTGTTATCTCAGTATTGGGTCTCATTTTTAAAGAACGAAACGATTGTGAGTAATTCAATTAAAAGCATTTCATAGTAATTTATGTTGTCATAAGAGCTTTTCATTCTTTCTGTTTGTTTCTTTTAGTAGGTCGATGAATTGGAAGAAATAAAAACTGATGCACCGATGTGGTGAATGAATTGTTACATCCCAAGTATGTGGTATCTGATTCATCTGAGTGACCCTTGCATTGCTCTATGGGATATAGATTTTATGAAAATGGATAACAAACAGGATTGCAAATCTTACATCTTCAAAACCACTGAAACGTTTAATGAGTCCAGATTTATCCTCCACATCACATCCAGGAACGATTCCAGTCTTGAAACATGACCGTTCTTGAGTTGTGGTAGATCGTACCTGAAACCCAGGACAGACCAGCATATTTTCTAATTGGGCTTTTCAAACCAGCGATGGCATATCCACTTTCCAACTATAAACTAGTCAATATAAAACCCACTAATGCCAAGTTGTGAAACCTCCAGCTACATGAACAGAAATCCATCATCTGGTTATAGTTCTATGTTTATCACTTGTATGCATGAATAAAGTGGAGAGAGAGAGGAGAGGAGAGGAGACAGTCCACATTGTCCATTGTTAGGTGTCACTCTAATGGGAACTCCTTATGCAACCGACGCTCCATGCTGGCTCTGTGCTGCCTGGTGACGTCCGGCCAGTCGGTGCTGTTCCAGCTCCCCGGCCCTCCGGTCCCTCCAGCACACATTGTACTGCTCCCCCTCCTCTCCCCTCACTCCGCTCTGAGTCCAGCACAACTTTGACTCTACTTTTCCAACTCTGCGTCCCTGTGGAACGTGATGAATTTCACCTCGTCCCCGATCTGATTAGGGCCCCCACTCGCAATTAACTGCTGCTCTCCTCTTTTATACACAAATTATGCAATTTTCTCCTCGAAGTTGAACCTATACGGTCTTGTTGCTCTTGGCACCTGAAACTTCTCCCCCGCTGTAGGAAAACATGCAAGGAGCAGACATCATTTCCACAGCAGATGAGAGTATAGCGGAGCTCGGTCCAACACAAACATTACTCCGCTCTGCCTGGGCTGAACTTCACCCTGTGGCCTGCTCCTATATCCTAAAACTGCACTATTGAGGGAGGCATGTGGGGGAATTAGAGAGCTGTGACTTCACTGGCGCAGCGCTCATTAAGTAAAAATAAAAAAAAAATACTAACTAATGTTCTGGCCTCTGACATGCCAGACGCTGTCAATGCCAGTTGAGTCGCAGTGGGCAATGTATTAGTCATTACGGCCCGTGTTGATGTCGTTCACCTTGGAAGAATGTCGCCCGAGTCAGTCAGCCTTGCCCCGCATGCCCCACCGGAGGGGAAAAACTGAATACACAGGATTTAGCGCGTGGCTTTAAGCCCTCGTCTGGATTTGATGCACGGCGTTGTAGCAGCGCGAGCAGAGATGCCAAAAGCCTTAGTGAAGTGACCTTTCTGAAGGTGAATCCAAAATGTTTTGCAGCTATTTTTCCAGCTAAATTCTGCTTATCCTGCTTTAGGCTGTTTCAGGCAAATGACCAGTGTCAATATTCAAAATATGACTTACTGTTACTTACCGCACTGGGGATGATACTATGAAATGTAAGTGCAGATGCGTTTATATTTGTGTGTTGTTGTTGTTGTTGTTTGCATGTGTGAGTGTGTGGGTGTGTGTGTGATTGTGCGTGCGGTTTCTCTACAGTATGTCTGTCTATTCTCCCTGCTATCACATTGTGTCGTGTCATTATAGCCCCTCATTGGCTGGCACAGGCTGGGCGATAAGCTGATCCGTTTGCGTTGCTTGCAGTGATCAGCAGCCAAAAATAAGGCCCCATGAGGCCTGATGGTGCTGTGGTGTGTGAGCCAGGCTCCTGCTAAGTAATGGTGGCAGGCCAAACTCCCAGTATTAGCGATGCTAGCGGCAGCAGTGGGACCAGCCCGTGAATCATGTTTCATTAATCTAACATTGTAGAGCCCTGTAGCAAGCTATAGCTGACACTTTGGAGGTATCTTTCTTAATCCTCTCCATTTTTAATCAGGCTAATCTTGCACAAAACGAAGAACCTGGCTTAGAAATATTACTGAAGGCAAAGAGAATGGAACATTTCTTTCTCCCCTTTTCTCTCTCTCTCTCTCTCTCTCTCTCTCCAGCCTTGTCATTCTCTCTCTTTTCTCTGAACGTTTCCATTTCTTTACATTCTGCCCACATCCCCTTTCTCTGCTCTTAGATTCTTCTATTTTTTCCCCCCTTATAATTCCCTTCCTTTGCTGCATTTTTTTTTCATTTTTCCTTAATTTGTGTCTTGAATTAACCAGATGAACCATGGGTCATACTAGGTTTTGTGCAGCATCAGTTGCCATGGAGACCGAAATTCGATTATGTCCACACATATACAATTTTACCTCAGAGTTCATTAGGTTATTGCTTGCCAGTTTCAGCAAAGCAAAAAAGACAGAGAGAGATGCATGTAGCTATCAGGACTGGTTTGAGGGACAAAGTGATGTGTAAATGATAGAGATACAGTATTTCCATTACTAGAGTAAAAAGTAGATATTATATAGCTATATTTAACAATATATATATTCCGATCAGGGCTGCTGTTGGAGAAATACATTAATTCTGTCAGAAAGCATCATACCAAACCTTTCAAACCCTTTCTCACCCAATCATAGCTTTGCACTGTCTGTTCAAACATCATTTATCTATATGGCCCCATGCACATAAATTGTAGACGTATGTTTGCGTGTGTATCCATATGTGCATGTATGTGCCTGCAGGTATGTGTACGTGGAGCTTGCACTACTTCCATCTGTGTGTGAATATTCAAGAAAACAGGCCAGCGTAGGTAAAAAAAAATGCACATTTCTAATGAGAAGCCCTTGCAAGCTGTGATAAAACACAATCTCACAAGCCAACACTGTGATCAGCAGGCTTGCATAAAAAAAAAATGGCCCAGCTTTGGAGCATTTGTGCGGTAGAGGGGACAGATTGAAAGTTTACAGTCTCGTAAGCAACATTATGTAAACAAATTGTTAAATATCAGCGAGCGAGCGTAAATGTTCCTAATGAGTCCTCGGGGATCCGCTCCACAATGGTGCAGTGTTAGTGTGGATTTAGGTCAGTGCTTTGTGTATGATGGGCTATGTGTGCCCCTGCCCTACTCCTTCACAGACACTGGAGCGATTTCTCCATATGTTTGCTATTCAGTGCGAGGACGACCTTCCCTGAAACTGTTGACTGGACTGGCTGCTGGACAATTTCCTCCACTCCTCTTGTTTTGTCTGGGTGCGCCGGTTCACTGGGGGAGTTTGGGATCAGGCTGCAGCGACGTTGAATAAGCCTTCGGTGGTGAAGTCTTCCATTGTGAGGCGGTCGAAGGGAGAGCCAGAGAGGCCGGGAGAGACGGAGAGAAAGAGGGGGATGGGGGAAGGGGTGGGGTTGGTATTTCCCTGTGTATTTCCCACTATGCAGACTGTTGGCCCACGTTCACTGATGATGTAACTGTCCCCTGTGCAGACTATTCATGCTTAGAGTGGGCCAGTAACAGCAGCCCTGTCTCACACACATGCATACTTGCACTCCACCGCACAGTGCGTGCAAATGCTTACATGCACACACACACACCGTCACCTCAACCGCAGATATTGTTATTATCATCATCTTCATCACCATCATCATAATCATCATCATCATTGTTATTATCATTGGCATCATCATGATTGTCGCTACCACCTCCAGTGAGTTCTGCACTGCAAAAGATGTTGATTTTACAATAATTTAGGTGTCTTGTTCTTTCTTAGAGTAATAGGTCTTCTCTAGAAATGTTCTAGCAAGTTCTAAACAAGGATTCTTTTAGAAGCAAGAGACTGTATCCTGCAAACATGGAAAAAGAAAACTGTACTAAATTTGCAGTGGAAACAAGTGAAATGATGTCACCCCATTGGCAGATTTTTTAAAACTTTTTGTTTGTTTGATAAAATGATGGTCACATCCAGTAAAATTATAATACTTTCCAATCCCAATTTAATATGTGAACATTTTGATAAAAGATTTATAAACAACATGGTTCAATTGTTAATGATGCTGAGCCCTGTAGTATTGAATTCAGATGACGAGATTCATTGTTTATTTTGCTCATCCCAAGCCTGTGGATCTAACATTGATGAGAATCTAAATCCTGTGCCCTATTTGCACGGGAATAATAGTACATATTACCTGGGGACGTTCAGTGATTTGTAATAACTGCAGAGATTGTCAGTGATTTTAATCTCATGCAAATGTGCCATGTGTTTAATTTGTGGAGGAAAACATTCAGAGCAGATGACCTACCAGTTTGTTTGTGGTGCGCAATATCTTTTTCTTTTTCTTCTTCTTCTTCTTTTTCTTCTTCTTCTTCTTCTTCTTCTCCTCCTCCTCTTCCCACACACACAATTTCTTCATCTTTCTCATAAAAAATGGAAGCAGTGGTGGACTCTGTAGTTTTGGGTTATTAAGCCAGAAAGAGCCATTGCAAAATCTTGATCCTAGACAATTGGGGAACTGGTGATTTCAGCCGATTTCATTATCCTGCGTGAATGTGTTTCATGAAAGAAGGATGTGGTGAATATTTAATTAATTACTGTACATGAGGTCTCTATATAGTATTAGCCTTGTATGAATAGGACCTGAGTGAGCGTGGCTTACATGCTTTCTGTGTTACTTCCCTACATGATGTCTATATTATTTGTTCAGATTAGGTTTTCAAACTACTACAGCATACGTACATCTCCATTGTGGTTTGTTATATTACTGTTGTTCCATAGAGACAGGCTGATATTTGAACTGAGCCCACAGGGTTTCTATTTAAGGCCCGGCCAGAGACCGAATACTCTACTTTGTGGTTGTGTCCCTTGGAAGAGGAGGGCTGCTGTTTTAAAGGGGCAGGTGGAGAGAGAGAGAGAGAGAGAAGGGAGAGAGAGAGGGAAAAATGCGCGTAGAAAGAGAGAAATCGGGGGAAAGAAGTTTTGAGGTAGAAGATGAGGGAGCAGGCTTTGTTATATTTTAGTCTGCAGTGTTTGGTGGGATAAATGAGGCTGTGGCAACACCAAGTTGACTATCAGTGGATTATGATGCATTCAGTTTCCACTCTTTACTATGCAACGCAGTATGACCGGCCTATTCCTGGATGAAGTCATGGGAGAAGAAACACCAGAGGCAAATAAAGTTAATCTCTCTTCAACCTCAGTGTTTTGATGATGGAGAGTAGTAGACAGAGAGACTTTTTCTCTACAGTGATGCTGGCAAGTGACTCATCTCCAGAATAAGATTCAGGGATGCATGCTGACGTGCCGGTGTATCAAAAGTTTCTCTTAATCTCAGTGTTCCAAAATACTCCTGTTGAAACAATTAAATGATTGATGCATAAAGCTTTTCGAAAACAAGCCGTGAAAAAAAAATGCCCAGGAGTGTGTTTCAGGCAGCTCTGCATGCTCTTAACGCACATGCAAACACACTCGCATGCATTCACGGAAAAGGCGTGCACACACACACACAGACATGCACACTTGCACACCGGCCCAGAATGTCATCATCTCAGTCAAGCGTTCAAATCTGATTTAGGGCCCTTTAGAAAAGCGATCAGTAAAGGGAGCTTTAGTGGAATGCAGAAGATGGAATCAGGACTTATTTTATTCATTTCCCTAACTCCCCCGCAGAATGTCATTGAAGCAAAGTCACCGGGTCCGTTTGGTACAGAGAATTATAATATAACAGCACTCAGGTTTGCTTTTGCTTTCTCTTGCAGCACAAACAGCAATGGAAATTAGTTTACACTGGACCTGAACGTGATGTCATTTTTAAATTTTTGGCCCCGTATGAGGTACACAGGTTGCTTCCGTAGTGGATTCAGATCATTGGAGCTATAGAGTTACAAAGTGGGTGGGATTATATTGGGCAGCTAGGGCTCTGGAAATAAAATCCCAATCATTTTCCCAAATACAATGTTATATGACGGCCTGTTTGAGCACTTCCAACACTTAAATGGGCATGGAAGGTTCCTTTAAAAAAGGTACAAGACAAGACTGTGTGTGTACATAACATTAGGAGAAAAAATCAACTACGAGACCCACAATGCCTTGCCTCAATAATCAGCCAATCTGGTGTTTCTTACACAAACAGTACACTCTTGGATCCTTTTAGCAACTATGATGAAATGTTTTGTTCCTGATTGTGAGCACCAATCTGAAAACCAGTATATTACTGAATATATTCAAATATATTTCATGGTTTTTGCTGGGGTCTTCACCATAGTAATGGCCGATGGGGCTCATGAGCACTGTTGTATTGAGTGCCGCTTGACATACTGAACTGTCAGATACACCTGATTTCTCAGAAAATGAAGTTGAAATATTCATAACCCCTAACTATAACATAATGCTATTGTATTGTTTATTTTTCCTGGAGCCATAAGTGATTCATTGTTGAGTAATATTGCAGTTATTGTTACAAATTAAAATTCCGAGTGGGGAAAACAATGGGGGAAATATTTCTGGAACATGCATCTCCATTCACTTTGCATCTGTATACTTGAACCATCTCAGGCTGACTGTGTTGATCTGTGGTTCTTGTTTTTTCTTGATTAAAAAAAAATCACTTTCGTTCTCTGAGAATTATCCAAATCTTTCTGCGAAATGAAAGAAATTACTATCTGAAGTAGAAGTAGATGAAATTGGCATCACCAAAAAAGCAAATTACAACACTTAATCGCAAATTATCACTGTTTGATATCATCAGATTAATGATATCCAACAGAACAGTATATCAGTACCTGAGGGGGTATTTTTTCCTTTAATTGTTCTTTTTATTATTATTGCACTGCTTTAAATACTGGATTACACTGGTTTGTGGATACCAAACGTGCTTTGTAAATATTTGTACTGGTATTATTACTAGTAGTTACAATATCGATGGAGAGAGAAAAAGGGAGGGAGAGAAAAAGAGAGAATGAATACATTTTGTTTTTCTGAATACATATTTCCTCCACATCCTCTGTTCAGAGAGACGCTGTCAGGGATTAAAACTCCTCCACATCAGAGAGCGCTCATACCCTAATCATTTTTACTGTGGAAGATTTAAGTTCCTTCTCCAGCCTGCCACTTATAATTTGAATGTCAACTGTCACACATGCCCATTTGTGGAGTGTTGTTCTCTAAGTCGCATTTAAAAACTTTGTACAGTATTCAGCAGGAATAGTATGGCTGGTATTATGAATACATGGATTAATTAGATCGCAACAAAAAGAAAAAAAAGAAAAACAATAATTCCCTGAGGTACATAAAAGGAAAAGAAATGTATATTCGACTACAAATGGAATGTATTTGTTAAATAAACATTTGGCATTTGTCAGGGAAGAAGTATTTCCATGGTGATAATGTCCGTTGCTTAGCAATCTCCACCAGCTTTACATAAGAAGTAAAATCCTCCAGATTAGTCGGTTTGGCAAAGGGCCTGCGTCGGCTCTTTGTCACTGTTTCACCATCCTTTGTTTAATCAGGCATTTTCCATTGAGATAGGAATCGCTGTGACAAAGTAGGAAAGATAAGCATGAGTAATGATCATCTTAAGTCACGGCCGACATTTTAAGCCACTGCATACTCATACGCACACAAAGGTCCCTGAATGAATTAGTTTTTGTGACTCACACGGACACATCCTTGTATTTCTATCCTTATGAGGACCTTCCATTGCCTATATTCACTTCCTAACCCCTAGCTTAACCCTCTCCACTAACTTTAATTATTTCCCCAACCTAAATCTAATCCTACTCATCATCTAAACCCTTAACCCCGGCCATAACCCCAAGGTAATTCATGGAAGTGTGAACAGCAATTCATTACTCATCCCTTATCTTTCCATTCTTCTGATGCACATAAAAACAAATGCAAGAACACACAAACACACCCACTACCCAGACGCACACAGACACACGTAATGCGGACACATACGCAGTTTCACAGCCTCTGTTCTCACCCCGCCTCCAGCGAGGTCATCCTCTCCAACATCGATGTGGGCATCGCTGGCATCTGGGAGTGCCTGGTGACCAGTTCCCGTGGCAACAGGTCTCGGCAGATGGAGATTGTTGTTCTGGAGACATCAGCGCCGTACTGCGCCGCTGACAGAGTCACCAACAACAAGGGAGACTTCAGGTGAGATGGCCGTCAGTGGGCACCAGGGGATGAACAGTTTCAAATGTTCTTCATCAATATCTTCATGAAAAGTTCACACTGTCAGCCTGAGCGTGTTGGAAACTTTGAACAAAGAAAGCTCAAGCAGACTTTATATCATATTTAAAACCTAAATGAAAAAAAATATTTAAAAATCACTGCTTTGCACAATGAAGATGCAATTTCTTTGTCAGGAAGTGCAAACTCTCATAGGCTTTTTTTATATATTATTAATTTTATTTTATTTTTTCATTTGCATTTGTCTGTTTATATTTTTATTGTTTTTTATTATTATTTTTAGTACTAATTAGTATTTATTTATTTATTTAGAATCTGCACTCTTTAATAAAAAATTCTGGATATTCATTGGCCAAATTAAGATTTTTTAAAATATTTTCTTTTAAATAATTAAAGGAAATTTTGTGGTCTGGTGACACAATTAGGTTTAGAACTCTTCGTGCCATGCAGAAACATTGCAGTTATTTTTCTGAATGCTGCTTGTTGTTGCAAACTGCCCCAGGAAAAGAAAACACAAGCTGATATAAATGAAAAACATGTTCATTAGAAATGATCCCAGTTAGATATTGTATAAGAATTCTAATTACATATTTCACCTCACTGCTTTATCCCTCCACATACTGTACAATATAAACAATTAATATGTTTTATTAGTACATTATGGGTATACATTATGAAAACGGTAGACAAACCCCCTGATACAAAAAGAAAACCCCCATTTACACTCAACCACAGAGGCTAGAGACGCGTTGTGGCCGCAGTGTTATCAGGTGTAAATGCATCCATCTACTCAAGCCACCTAAAACATCTGTGTCATCTACAGTTTCTGTGTGAACGTGCATTCAGATTTCTATGCATCTAACAAAGACGTATACAAAATGCATCTTGAGTAATCAGAGAGAAATCCCATTGCCTAAACACATAAAAATCAGGCTGTAAACGCATCTGAGATCAATTGGATTTCAGACGCTTCTTGAATGTGTTTACAGTTGGATTTTTATTGGTTCAGATCTGATTACTGTGGAACCGTTTTGTATGCCAAGAATAAACTGGGTACAAGTGTATATAGAATGTGGATAAATTGTATCTGGATATTATCTGCATAAGGGACATATGAACTGACAAGTGTAAATTGGGCCAGTAGTCCAGCTTTAGTGCAAGACTATAAAAGACTAGAGCGAACTCCCTAAGACTGGCATTTCACTTTACAACGCACTTTTCCTTGTCCTCCATCCATCCGTTCCTCTTCCTCCCTCTCCTCCACTCCTTCTGGCCACCTTAAAGTCTTGTAGTCGTCTCCACCACCTCCACCACCACTCACCTCCTACCTCCACCTCCCCGGTGGGTGTGTTGTTGTCGTGTACGCTCCATTGTAGCTGCTGTTCTTTACAGCCCACTTTCAGTGCAGCAAGCAGAGCGCCTTTGTTTCTGCTGGAGCACCGACGTAATGGGCTGGAAAATGAGCCCCCTTTTTTTGTTGGGGGGGAAATTAGTGCCATTCATTACTAAGTAGCCACTGCTGCAACAACGTGATGAGAGAGAGAGGAAAGAGGATGGGTTGGGGGGCGGAGGAAGGCAGGTCCCTACCCTCAGAAAAGATTTCCAGCCTCCTGAGTGTGGTGCTCTTTTATTTTCATTTAGATATAGTCAGAGTGTTACCAGGAATCATCAACTTTTCTGCAGTATGCTTTTGACTTTGCCTTAAGGTGAAAGCCAACCACAAAACACAAGTTTTGTGTTTTTCCTTTAACGGTTGGATCAATACCTATGAACAGAAACAGCTCTTTCCTAAGGCTGCATAAGCAAAGAAATATGACTTAAATCTGCTTCGCCACCAAGTAACAAAACCTTGAGCCCTTATATTGTCAGTGAATTGGAAACTAATGTGGTAGGCAACATTTGGCTGAGCTTTTACATTCAAACCCTAACAGGCATTACTCAAAAAAAAGGAAAAAAAAGAAATGTGTCTCCAGCATGTCGGTGTAAAATGACCCTGGCTGCTGTCACAGGGTCCACAAGCTGGTCAATAGAGCAGCTCCAAGTTTTCTCTCCTGACGACACTGATCAAGAAAGTCTTTCTTTCTTGCTTTCGGAGAAACTTCGCTGAATTTTCCAAGGTCATAGGAGTAGCAGCAGTTTTTGTCTTTTAGAGTGGATTTTGCCTTCAAGAAGGAACATTCATTTAGGAATTCTCGGAGTTTCTAACATGAATCTGAAATATTAATACTTGAATTTTACGCAGCAGACACTTTTCTACATCCTGTGCCTCCATGCACGTCGTGGTCCCTCCTGATTAACACTGTATCTGAATACTGCGATTCCGCTCATGCTGAAATTCTTATTACATTACTTTTTCAATATTGCCTTGCGGTATTTTGATTTATATTGTCTGTGTTGCTCACATATTTACTCTTGCTCGGAGCGTGCTCTGACCCCGAGGAAAAGTTTTGTTTCACGGTGCACATGTAAAGTGGAGTGACAGTAAAGAAATGAATTAAAGTGAAAGCGAATAATAAAATACCCCAATGGTTCACAATCAAATGACAAAATCTGGCAGTCATCTGAAAAATAATTAATTTTAGCCATAATACAAATTAACAATATGCAAAGTAATAAATTCCTAATTACACTGAGTATAAAACTGCCATCTGGTGCTGTGTAAACTCCTGAATTCTTGAAGTCTGGCTATTCACATTTCCGTCTATTCAATTTGGCAATCTCTCTGTGGCAGGTGGCCGAAGACCCTAGCTGGCCTTCTGGCCTTCCTGCCCTGTGCCCCTGCCACCTTTGGCTCTGCCCCACACCCCTCTGGCA
>OMKZ01017254.1:3294-29197 GCA_900302535.1 Neoniphon sammara
TTTTACAAAAATACATACCATTGAGAAGCAAAGATAACCGAACCTAACTTTTCCAAGGCACACTACAAGGACAATAATATGACCAAAAGTCCATTGTACTTATGGATTAGTACTTACTAATGGATATGTATGTACTTATTTATTTATGGTTTAGATTTATTGAATGCACTTATGTAGTTGAGTATTCAAAAATTATAATCAATTAAATTTCCGTCCATTGACTAATCGATTAATTGACTTGAATTGGTAACACTTGGACGGACCAATGTTAATATTTAACTCTCTATCAACTTTGCATTAAGGGTATTCAGTAGTAGCACGATTCCACTGTTAAAAATGATTTTTTTTAAATTTTCACAGCATTTGAGAGACCTGAGCGTCGAGTACACAAGGGAAAATGAAACAAGACTACAAAGGGATTAAAACTAATATTTTTGTGAGACACTTTCTACCCTTCATTGAGCATTTACACTGCACAGGTTGACATATTAATTGACTCAACTGTGTAACTCAACAGATACAAAGTCACAGAACTTGAACTGAGGACTCAAGTCCTGTGTACAAAGTTGACACAAAGTTGTAAACAGTCCAAATAAAGTGATATCGACGAATCGTTTCAGCACTATCATAAGTCCTAGCAACAACCTTACACGGGTCTTGGATAGAGCAGGGAAAGCAATTTATGCAAGTAACGTTGTTGCTATTCCTTGTTTGTGACAGTGACATAACTGTCCGTTATAGCACCTCAAGCCCTGACCTAACCACAGCGAGTTGTTCAAACGGATTATAGACTGCAATCACGTACAGGAAGGTAAAATTAAAAGGAACAAAACTTTAAGTGATGTGGATACTCTACATCTATCAATTTAGTGACATGTTTAGATTCAGGAAACGGCAATTTTAGCTAATAGCCAGTCAGAAAATCCGACATTACCAGCAGCGGGCACCACATCCTTTACGACCCCAGGGAACACCAAGCCTTTTGCTGCGTGTTTTGTGCCCTGCAGGTACGGGGACAAAGCCCCGCAACGGGCAGCAACAGACATCATCTTAAACCAAAGTAAGAAACCTCCACTGATAAGTTGGGGACACGCCGACCTTTCTTACGGAAAACCTGCGTGCATCCCTCTGTTCGGCGTTACCAGAAACTCGCTCCGCCTCAGGAACGTTCCGCGTAACGTCGGGAGGTTCAGGGAAGTGCCCGGTCTCGTATTTTTCACTATTATGTGTTCATGATTTTGTTATACAGTTTCTAATTAATGATATGGTTATCTAAAATACATTCATAATCACATATGTGGGGTTTTAATTGAGAAATGGCAGAAACCAAGCGTAATTTTTCAGATAACGGCCAATTTAGTACAGGCATATATCTCAGTCACACTTATCCAGGGGTCCCGGTGTTGTAAACAATATAGGAAGGGTCTTAACACAAAACCTGGAGACGAGCTGTTGTGCACAATGGTAACCTGAGAGAGAAAAAAATAAAATAAAAAAATGAAAATACCTAAAAGAAAACTATTCCTTTTGATCATCTTTGCATATGTGGCATTTTCGCTCTATGCTGCATACAATGTCTTCTTCAGTACCAAAGTTATCTCCCGTGTGCACAGGGTGGTGAAGAAAGAGACAGGTAACTACACAAAACACTAACGCTAGCTAGCTTCCGCAACAGATAACCTGCCCAATGCATTTAAATGGTAGTTAAAGATTATTTCTTTTGAGTTAAGACTAGGGGAATATTTGCTATTAAACGAAATGGTGACGGTGTGTTGTATTTTCAGGGGGTGTGAGAGATGGCGGAGCTGCTGCCCCTTTCGTAGAGGATGAGGAGTGGAATCCATGGGAAGATGAGCAGGTGGAGTACAACTCTGCCCTGCACAAACGGAGAGAGGCCTTCAAACAGTACCTGAGCCGAATTGACAAGAACAAACCCAAAAGATACAAGGTTCAAATCTGGGGTAAAGCTGCCATAGGTGAGTCATGTTTTTATAAGGTGACCCTAATTCACTGACACTATTTTGTGCAACAAATGGAAAGATTAGCCCATAGAAATCCTGAAAATATAGATTATGTGGACTTGATTTTGTGATTTCAAAGCCAGAATTATCATAAATTTTATTCTTTTTATTTTATTTTATTTTATTTATTTAATTATTTTTGGTAACGTTAAATCTGACTCATAATTACCGAGATCTGTTTGATCCTGGATTGTTAAAGGTGATAAAAAAAATCTGTTTAATTCTGATCCTAAAAAAAACAAACAAACAACGAAAAAAATACTACTACTACTACTAATAATAATTACCATGTTAAAAAGACTAAAAGACGTCTTAGGCCCGAGGAGCCAGGTTCAAACCTGTTGAAGTGTCCTTGAGCAAGACACTGAGTCCCTACCACTTTCAGGGTTGCTGATCTGTAGCTGAAACTGTCCTGCCATAAGATCATATCCAGATGACTAATAATGTTGTTATTATTCTTTGATGTATATTGAAAATTGCGATAGCTAAGAGGTTTCTTTAGTGATAAGGGAGAATTATGTTTGTAAAGGGAAAATATTACTTGACAAGTGCTGGCCAGAATGGCATTTTCAGTCTGTGGAAAAGAGCTGAGATGTTCTCAAATAAAATGCAGTGCTTGTATTGCAGTTGTTCATAACTGAAAAAAATGAAGGGAATCTTGTGCATCTGCATGTCTGAAATTCCAAGTCCAAAGTATGCTTCTACGTTACTTTTCCCTGTCAAAATGCAAAATGGTAAGAATTAAATGAGGTAATTTTATTAGATTGATGTAGTTAAGTGTGTTCTGCAACCCCAAAGGAAATCCACCATTGTATTCATTCAGGTGAAAAATATCAAATTAAACAACACTTCAAACATGACTTGATAGGTACCAAACAGCTCCCCAACTCACAGTTCTTTCATATTTTGTGCTAAAATCACTGAAGTGAACACGTTTTCTCTTGCTTTAGAGAGAGATAAAACTTTAATGATCCCCGCTGGGAAATTGCATAATTTTGTTTATCATTTTTGGAATGTTAAATTAGCCTTCAAATTGGAGCATTTCTTAGTCCATTAGTTGCCATATGTTTTCAGCTTGGATTCAGCTGGCCTTTTCTTTCTTTCTTTTCTTTCTTTTTTACTTTTCTCCTTTGCTCTTTATTAAAATATTCCCCAAAACTAGGAAGGGAGCTAAGATTGGTCCAGGCTGGATTCAATCACTATATTCACCTGTCCATACCAAGACTGACCACATACATATAGACACAAACTTCATAAACTATGGTGATGCTTAGAAGTCTGGAAACTAAAGAGTTACAACATAATGGCAGTACACACATCAACATTTTAACTCTAGTAGCAAACTCCTCTCCTCTTTTCTCTTCAGGGCTTTACCTTTGGGAACATATTCTAGAGGGGCCTCTGAACCCTACCGACAAAGTAGCACAATGGAGAGAGGGGGAGCTCCAGTCAGGGAAGATTGATTTCAGGTAAAATTCCATGGGTGGGATGCTTAAACATTGCCAAAATTAAACCTATTCTCTCCTATTAAAATACAATACACAATCAAACAACCATAGAATTAGACAGAACCATCAAATTGACTCTCCTCCTTCTCCTCCTCTCTCCCTTCTTGTGTCCCTCTCTGTAGTTTCTACACAGGTCCTGCCGTGGTCCAGGGCCACGTCCCTCTGGATATGAACAGCCTGGTTGTGGTCCTGAATGGCCGCGAGCAGCAGAAGATCTCGTACTCCACGCGCTGGCTGGAGCACGTCCATGCTCTGGTGCAGTCCCACACCGTGTCTCATGTGGCGGTGGTGATGCTGGGCAACGAGCACTGCAACAACGACTGGATCAGCCCCTACTTAAAGAGGAACGGGGGCTTTGTGGACCTGCTGTTTCTAGTGTATGACAGCCCCTGGGTCAATGACAAGGACGTCTTCCAGTGGCCGCTTGGTGTTGCTACGTAAGCCATCTTTTTAATAGTTTTATGTGAATAGAATCCAACTCTAGAACATGATCTGCTGGCTGCTGTTTAAATGCATAATACTGTCTCATACATGGCTCTGTTTTGCCTGTTTCTGTTTTACAGTTATAGACAGTTCCCCATGATCAGGCCTAACGCCCAGATGATCACCTCCAGCAGGCCATATCTCTGCAATTTCCTAGGAACTGTTTACAAAAACTCCTCTAGAGAAACACTCATGCAGGTTCTGAAACAGGCCAGCCTGGAAAAAGAGTGCATCACTACCGCCAGGGAGAAGTGAGTCACTACTCTGTCATTGTTTGTCTTATCTGAAGAATATTAGGGATACCTCATCTTTCACAGGCTTGAAGTCTTTCTTTCTTTCTTTCTTTCTTTTTTTTCCTGGCATGCACCAATGTATCAGCAGACTATTGGTATCAGCCGATATCAGCTTTAAAAAGCAATAACGTATTGGTCTGATATTGCTTTTGCTAACGCCATTTAGCCAATTGTCTCTTTATTTTTACTCTTTATTTAGCAACAGAATAAAACCCATTTAAAAAAATAAAAAGTGCCCTTATTTCAGAAACAGTGAGCTGTTTGCATGATTTACAAAAACTACATGTCACAGTTGCCCATATGATCCAGGATCAGTTGCAGTAGGTGTTGCAGTTTCAGAGTGGTTCTTATTTTGATATTTACATAATATCTTATGGACATGTGGGTACTTTTATGGAATATTACTGCAATGGGCCTTGCATGTCTATGATGCACAGTGTCCTTCAACGTCTCTGTCTTCTCTGTGTCCTTGCCTCTGTCTTTGCCTCAGGTGGCTGCCTCAGGAGACAGCAGACAGTCTGAGACGCTACCAGACAGCTCTGGCTCAGAGCGAGCTCACGCTCTGCCCGGTGGGGGTCAACGCAGAGTGCTACCGGATCTACGAGGCCTGCGCTTACGGCTCTGTCCCCGTAGTGGAGGACATGCAGACACCCGGGGCCTGCACAACAGGGCCCAGCTCCCCACTGCGTCTGCTCAAAGCTGCAGGAGCACCCTTCATCTTCCTCAGTGACTGGAAGGAGCTGCCTGCCATCCTGGAGAAGGAGAGAGGGATGAGCCAGGAGCAGAGGGTAGACAGGAGGAGGAGGCTGCTGGAGTGGTACACCAGCTTCCGCCAGCAGATGAAGGAGAGGTTCACTGAAGTCATCGAGGAGACGTTCTTTAAAAATGGTTGACTGTGGTGGTTAGTTAGTAAACCATAAAATGGTCAAATAGGGTAATCATTTCATTTATTGTGCAATGTGTGGAGAATTCTGCGATTCTGGTGTTGTGATCTTGTTCGTGTTTAGTGTAATATTCCTGCGCAGGTTATTTAAAAAATATATTTATGGTATGTAGGAAAGTCCACTACAGATCAGTAACATTTTTGTAAAGTGCTTCATGATACTTTTTATTTGCCATATAAAAGTTTACAATGGTGGAACGTTCAGGCAATTGGACACCTTGAATGGTCAACTGCCTTTGCATTTTAAAGTCCTTATTTTAAATATGCGTTTTGTACCTTTGTTTCTACATAGTTACTACTGTGATTTTACATGCACTGATCTTTGTATAAAATATACCCCAATACGGTACAGTTGGTTTCTGGGAAGATGATTGTGTGTTTTGAAGGCTCGGATTGAAAATGGTGTCTATTTGGCATTGTGTAACAGAGTGGAACGAGATGTTGTTGCTGTGGCATGTATTGCTTCGCTGAACAGATAAAATATAGAAGTTTCAGCTTGGTGTCAATTTTTCAATGTTGTGGTGCATGGAATTCCCAAAAGTGCAATACATTGGAGAATTGTTCTTTAATAGTAATGAATGAAAGTGGTCGTATTGTCCCTCTCTCCGCCTGCAGATGGCGTTGTGGACCAAGTCGTTCTCAGTTAATGGGAAAAGCTTTTCATGTTAGATTGATGAGCAAAGACTTTAACTTTTGAGTTGAACCCAAATCATCATGCATGAGTAAATATTTTGTAGCAAATAACATTGTGTTACAAATTGTTTTAAAGATTACCATTAAACTTTGAGTTGATGTGGGTTTTGTTCATTTTGGAATGTGAAATTGATCATTGTTACTTCTTACTGAACGTAAAAAATGTTCTATGGTACAATGAGAATAAAGATATAAGTTGACATAAATATGGATCATGTTTGCTCCAGCGAGAGCCTTATATGTAATTGATGCAGTGAATACTGTGGGGTGTCTGTAAGCCCTTAAAATCTTAATTAAAGTTGAATTGTCTAAACTTGAGGCAGTGATGTGATTCAGTGTTGCATTTCAGTTTTAAGCATTCACATTCATTTGACTGGTGAGTCTGATCGTAAATATGATATAATCTGGCAATAAAAGAAAAGTTTTAAGTGTAACTTTCAGAAACCTGTTGTCACCCCGTGATGGTTTGCCTCTTCCAAGGCTGTAGGCTGAAGGGGAGAAAAACACGCCTACTGATTTGGGAATTAGAGTGTCAGTCCATTCGTGCCCACTGTGTGTGCTTGCGCCTCACCGATCCGATCCCTCCCTTTCCTCTCCCTGTGAGGCTCCAGCTGCTGTGCTGCAGTCGGCCTGCCCTGTCTGAGCCTGCTGCTGGGAGTGGGGGAGAAAACGTCGAGGGAGAGCAAAGGGAAGTCTGCGGGTCCTAAACTACAAACCACCTACCAAAAAAAGCGCTATATACACGATCCAAGTCAACTACTGCGCTCCGGGTAGGTTGTTGGCACTACTTTGCGGTGCGATCGGGGCCGCGGAAAGCTCTGGATACCTGCCACGGAGACACTCCAACTTGATTTTATGTGGTAGCAGTGCTGTTGCGCCGGGGCCGACTGCTCTGATAGTTGAGTGGATCCATTGGTTGGAGCAGGATTGCGCATTGGCCCTGCTGTATCCAGCGCTGATCCCGGGGAAAGGAGAACAATGAAGGACTAAAACAGTTTCTCTTTGCACCAAAAGACCCCGCGCTTGTTACAAAGTTAATTCGCAGGCGCCACAGAGCAGTTTCGCCCCCCCTTGCTTTAATCGCGTTCATTTTTCGTCCTGTGTGGGATGCGTCGGATGTTATAGGATCCCGCTTGTTGACAAACAGTTTTGCAAGAAGTTTACCACAAGCTCCGCACACGAGCAGCCAGAAAATGTCCACGCCGAGGTTCAAAAAGGATAAAGAGATCATCGTGGAGTATGAGAGTCAAGTCAAAGGTAAAGTAGATGTAAATGTTTGGGATTTTTTTTCTTCTTTTTTTTTTGCATGTGTGGAAATTTCACCAATAGGGAACACCGAGAAAGAGCCACGTTAGGACGGAGGCTAATTCATGCACGACGTGGATCACATATCCAGTGATTTAGTGATGTATCAGGATGGTAATATGACCTCCAGACGGTGATCACAACAAGGCTATCAAACACCAATATAATCAAACCATCCCAACCCCATATAATCTGCATTAGTTTGTTTTACTTACTATGTTACCCAGTGTGTATTATGTCATAGCAGTTTATATCTGCCTATAAAGGGGGGCAACTTTATTCCCCAAATAAAGAGGTAATCATATCCTACTGAGAGGCAAGGTTAGGGTAATGTAGTAGGCGAAACTATAAAATTTTAAGGGGGTTAACAGCAGGCTTCAGCAGTCTGTTTTACAGGCCCAGAAAGTTGTGATCTGCTCTACAGATGCAGCTCACTATCTTCCACAGTTTTGCACTGTGCTAGGAATTTAATGAACTTGTATATCCCATAATGTCCCAGTCTTTGTTATTTAGTCCACTGAAACACAGTTCACTA
Organism: Neoniphon sammara; assembly: GCA_900302535.1. Taxonomy (NCBI): domain Eukaryota; kingdom Metazoa; phylum Chordata; class Actinopteri; order Holocentriformes; family Holocentridae; genus Neoniphon; species Neoniphon sammara. Next base: position 11,076 of record OMKZ01017254.1, read on the forward strand.
TTAAATTATTCTAGTGCCTTTACTTTGCACTCTGTTACTGATAAGGCTTTTGACTGATGCCTGGTTGGCAGCTGAGGTATCTTCACCATTCAGAGTAGTTACCACGTTGTTAGCATAACATTACAGTGTTATTACACTTAAGAAGAGAGGAAGCAGGAAGCAACTTGCCCCTCCTCCACCATTGGGAGGTCAGAGCATGGCTACAGATCAGCACACCTGGAGGTGGTAGGGATTCAGTGTCTTGCTCAGGGGCACTTCATCAGGAATGCTTCTTGCTGACAGGGGCTGGAACTTGCAGCCTCTAGTTGAGGGCCAGTCTCTTAAATCACTACACTACCTCTTAAGTAAGTTATCAAACAGTAGTGCTAACCTGAATATGGTCACTTTGCCCTTGCTATGTTGTTACCCCAAACCAGATTGTGGTTTATCACTCTCTTTCTGTCTCAGTATCACAGAAGCACACTCCCTCTGTCTGAAGCATAAAACTGCTGTTTGCCCTGATTTAGATAGGTGATTTAGAGGTGTGCAGGACACCTTGATGATGCCACCCTAACTTATCTTGTCTCCCCTGTCTCCTTCAAGCCCCCTGCATGCAGAGCAGCAGTAGTTTATTCCCAGACAGACCAGCACAGGAAAGAGGCAGTTGCTGCTCCGGGGTAACCATGGGGATTTGGCCCCCAGCCAAGGAGCTCTGTTCTTCGGTGCCGTTAGCATGCTGAAATACCACCTATTCATGTCTCCGTATCCAACCTTAAATCCACAGAGAGGGGGAGAAGGGGGGTGGGGGGTGGTTGGTTAGAGACGGGAGCACTGCTGCTTGAGGAATTGAAAGATTGCATTTGATTGAGCAGAAGCTCTCATTTGCAAGGAATGTTCAGCCCCTTTTCTTCCCCCCTGTGAGGATGACTAAGAGCTTTCAGCCTATAATAGAAGATGATGCACGGTCATAGGGGATGCTGAACAAGAGATGACGAAGCCTCCCATTTGTCGTGCAAAAACCCGGTGGGGTAATAACAACAACCTGATGCAACTGAGAATAGCTGTTGCTAGAATTCATATATGGGCCCTGGAGCCTCAGTGAATAAATATTAAGTTGTATTTTGTTTAAGGTGCGCAATTCAATTCTGAGGGTAATGCATTGAGGCATGTCATGTATTCTAATATTCCTGTGTGGATAATTGTTTTAAGAATGGTTGACATTGCAAGTAGCACCTAATTATTTGCATAAAGTACCGTACTTGTTAGTTTTGCATTGCAAATAACCTCTGGGCATTCAATTTGAGAACCATTGCTTATCATTCAAATATATTTTGCAGCTGTTGAAATTTCTGAGGGAATGAAAGGGGGCGAAAGACCAAAAAGTAACTTTTTTTTTTTTGCTAAATCCTTACAGAGCATCGCCAAAATATCAGACTCCTGTCCTCATAATTTGTATACAAAATCCTCTGCAGTAGCATTCACTGTAATCCTGACCCTTGAGAGAAATTATGTTGCATATTTTCAGACTCAGCAAATACAGACATTATTATCTCTTGGGAAGTTATTATGTTTGTGCTTATTCTTAGTCATAACAGTTTGCTTGAGTTTTCAGTAACTCTCATGACTGCTACCAGTGTGGCTCTTTTGGAATTACAGCCACCGTTTAATTTAGGTCATGAGTAGCTAGTACTGGAAGAAAATACTTTGTAGTAAGTTTTACATTTAAATACCACATTAAGTATTAAGTTATAGAATAGCTCCTGGTCCTGCAGTTGTAAAGCTTGTTTCCTTTTTATGTTAAAGAAGTTAGGCTCAAGAGTTTTGAGCGATAATGAGGTGGATGCTGTTGCAGTGTAGCTGCGATAGCCAGGGGCAGATTCTGGTGTGCAGACATTGATTACTCAAGAAGAGGAACAACAAGCAGCATAGAAAACAGCTGGAAAGGATGTTTGATCTTATGGCTCACAGTCGGTCTTAAAGCTGGAAAACTGGTTTGTTTTTTTGCTTTATTTGGTTTTGGTCCATATCTAGGGGCCAGTTTTGGTCCATGTCTCGGTAGCTTGCAGTCTTTATTCAGAAGAGGAGCAGGTGTGCTGTGTTCACCTCCATAAGACACCACCCAACTTCTCTGATTATCTAACAGTCATGCATAGCATTTACACCAGCAATTTTCATTTTACTCATAAATCATGAATAATTATTTACTCCTGTCCTCTTAAAGTGTTCTGCCAACTCCTGAGAGCTGCAGTATGCTCGCTGTTACTCAAGTCAGTAGATGTGAGATATTTAAATAATTCTTCTGTGTCCTCTGTCTGTTTTTTTATGGCGACTGTACATTTAGCTGCCTCATGGCTGACACTACTACTCTCAGTCAAAGCACAATCTGTCATTCAGCTGACATTCATTTCTCAAGTATCCTTGAAGTCTTTTTGCCCTTCCACAGATGGAATTAAAGTGGATGCCTTTTTGACCATTCAAGATTAAAGGGATTTTTTTTTCCTCAATTGAAAAGTTCTGTAGCATAAGGCTTTGATTTTTGTAGACTCCTGACTCAATGTTTTCGTCACGTTTCAGCTTGTTTTGGAAAAACAAGGGTGAGAATGCTGTGAAATTCATTTGAGCTTCGTAGCACGGCACACATCAGATGGAGTCGGTCGGAGTCATTTTAAGCAGGGCTACAGGAAGGTTGTGGGTGCATTGGCATTCTGTCCGTGCCTCTGTTTCTTTGGACTGGAGGAACAGAGCACAGCAACGCTCCCTTGTTTTCTCTCGGGCAAAGTGTTGGTTTGATGTCAGACTGTGGCTTGCTGTTTGCGGCCTGGGGGTCATGACTCAGGTGGCAGGACCCCTTGAGCCCCTGACAGGGGTGCTCTTCCAAATCATCGTAAAGGCTTCCCCCTTTGACCTGCCTGCACTACCTTTGAAATTGGAGTCGTGCCTCCTTGCATTCTCAGTGCCTTGGCCATATTTATATGCAGGGAGATGAAAGGGCCAAAACTGCGTTAGTGTGGTTGTGATTATCTTTTAGATTCATTGGATTTGCAGTGTGGTTAGCAATCATTGGTCTGTTTACTGTAGCGACATTGGGAGTCTATGTTGTCAAACTGTCTGGCAGAAGATGAATATATATTTGATGATTGCCGGTTCGTGACACACGGACAATGTACTTTGCTGTCTGGATCATGAGCAGTCAAAACTGGAATTTAGCTATAAATCTGTCTTTCATTGCTGTTTTTGTGGATAGAGACTTCAACATGTGGTGATGCAGAGAGTGTTATGTGCTCAAGCTGCCTGCTCTTTATTTAGACGCGCTTCAGCTGTACCTGTGGCTCATCCTGCTGACAAGACCATTTTAGATTATGAAAACACCGGGAATGCTTAAATGTATGTTACCAAATTGTCTCATCAGTGAAGGACCTTCAAATATTCGCTTGCAGAGTGCTTTCACAAAATAATGCACATAAATTGAGTCCTTTCCTCTTTTTCGGTGTTAGAACAAGCACAGCTCACAACAACAATAGATAAAACATTTTCTACATTGGAGAAAATGTAGATGTAAATGTAGTGTGCAGCCACGTTATAGTCAGAAGTTTTAGAGTAAGTGTAGGTAGGTCAAGATTTACCACAGGCACCTGTCCTCATGATTGCACAGTAGTTTGTGTGTTGGGAGGCCCCCTGAGCATGTAATACTAACACTTTTTTTCCCCCTGCAATATCAGACTATGTCCATGACTCACGCTGATCCTGCAGAGGATTTTATGTGAAAACATCTGTTTCTGAGGGCCTTTATTGTGAAACTGAACAAAAAAAATCTGCAGTAATGTGCAAGGTTATGAGAAGCACTGAAATTCAGTGGTGTGTGACATTGTGTTCTGGTTCATAGGCCGCACAGTGGAGTGAAATGATGCAACTGATGCACATTTATTGTGGTAAATCACATCCAGCCTCATAACCATGGATGGTGAAGTCTAATATTGTTACTTTGCAAATGCGATACAGCTGCTGTCATTTTTACATTGACACCTTTTAATATTCTTTTAAGAAAAGCTGAGTAGCACTAATGTTTGGGTCCAAGTCCATCTTCACTTTACAAGAAGATTGGCTTTAAGAATGTAGTGAGAATGAAAGAGATAGCAGCTGTCACTGTCACTGACCTCCTAATATCACCTCTGCCTCCTCTGTAAGTAAATATTGTCATTTGTGAGCTGGGGAGAGTGAGGGGAGCTGAGGCCAGCTGTCACCATTATCACCTGACCTGCCGTTACATGATGCTAAAATTTTGTCCCATTAACACTGAGGCAGGGCTGCACGATCTAGTGCCGCTCTCTGCATGCTCACTCATCCAGAAATGTGTTAAGAAAGATAGGATAGAGAGAGAAAGCACGCTGGCCGCCCACGATGCACAAAGGTGAATAACAACATGTCGCTGACTATCATTTGGAATAATGAACTGGAAAAAGGCTTTAATCTACCTCCCCTTCTCTTCATTTTTTAAATGAGTTTTATGCTCCCTTATCTTTCTTGCCGCCTGCTCATTAATTAATTCCTAACTAGCTTTAAAATGCAATATTGCAAACTTGAATTATGTACAAAGTTTACAGTGTTTTGGCAGTGGCCCAGGGACTCAAACTGCTTCACAGTTATCGTGGCAGTTGAGATGCAGCTGATGTTGCTCAGGTCCTTGTGTTTGTGGCACCCTGGCTGACTGACTTCTCAGAGGTGTTGATGGAGGTTAGAGGTTGAAAGACTCTAATGGAATCCTGACGCCTCCTGGAGCACATCTTCAGAGCATCACATATCCATTCACACACCTACCATCTGCTCTCACAGCCCCTCCTCTTATGTATGTGTGTGTGTTTGCTGCCCTGCAGTGCATTTTCACTTGGTGGTATGGAATTGGGTGTGGTGATGGGGGTGTCGTGTGCTTGTGTATGAGCGTGCATGTGCATGGGTGGCTGAATGGTTATTGACGGCACCATCTGTGGCCACTCACCCCTTTTGCTGTTTTAATAAACTCAGCTGAGCACCACCAACACTTCACTTCCCCCACTGTGCTTTTTACAGAGCCCACAAAGGCCACCAGGACTTTTTTTGCAGCCCCCTCCTCCCCAGCAAACTCTAACCCAACCCCTATCCCTGACCCCTTATCCCCAAACCTAACAATAAGACTGTAATTCAAGTGGCGCTGTTGCAGTGGGGGGATCGAAAAACAATTGAAGAAAGAGAGGAACCCTGGTCTGTTGTCTTCGGTTGTAACTGACACTGGCTAATTCATTTTCCCCCCAGAAAGACTCAAATTAGACCCACCACGCTGTGATGCTGACTGAGGCTCTTCTACCAGTGAATGAGTCATACAAAGACTGAGCAGTGAATGTACCATTCTTTTGGCTGGGTTGCTGCACATGCAGTGTTCTGGCACTGATTTCCCCTTCTCTCTCTCTGTTGGTGGTGTCGGGCATGGAGAAGGATCCCTGGGTGGGACCGGAGAGGCGGGTAATGAACTGGATGGGATTCAGTGTTTAGCTGCACTGCATTAGCCAGTGCTGATATGAGATACAGGGTGTTAATGAAATTGGACCATACTGGGAAAAACGAATAAAATGGAGAGTTGAAGGGCATTGGTGAGATTTTGCCCACTTTTCTGTAATATTTCATTCCTTTGAACCGCTGCTGGGGCCCAGCAGATGGACAGACAGGCAGACAGACTGGCAGACAGGCACAGTTTGACCATCAGGCTTTGCTGCTGCCTGCCACCCAGTAGGCCTGGATTAGGTGTAAATCTTTGGGGAAGGAGACTGGGGGATGGGAGGGGGCGGTATGAGGTCAGCGCAGGAATAAGTGAAGCCGAGGGTCATGAGATCTGACTTGGTTGACTTTTTTTCTAATCTGAATCTGTGTGTGTTCAGCCGATTCATCTGCCGGAGGTAAGCTGTTTATGTGTTTAACGGTGGCGAGAGCTTTTTAGGATGAGTGTAAACATCCCATAAGTCAAGTCTCTTGCTGGTTCTTATTTCCTCCATTTGCTTGAACAATGTGACATCTGCCACGTTGGCTTCCTCCTTTCTATTTCTAAACCCTAGCTGACCATGGCAATCTGCGCGCAAGCTGTTGCTTGCTGCTCGGCTCAGGTACTCGAGTCCTGTATTGTATCAGGCCTCTGGGAACAAAGGCAGAGCTGCATGCAATCCCCCGGTCCCCCATCCACTTTTGCTGGCAAAGCCTCTCGGTGGTCAAGGTGTTTGCTTAACTCCACGTGGGAATGCTGCTGGTTGTGTTTAGTTCACTCACTGTGGTTTCATGAATAGGTAAATTTGTTTTGTCCTGAAGCAACTTTCAACCTCCTGTCATGCTTTGTTAAAGAGCTTCATTACCATGTAAACCATTGAGTCATGAAGTCATCAGATCAATTACTGATGTGAGGAGAGTCTTAAGTGGATGTCGCAGTGAGAGGATGGGATGTTGTCTTGACAAATGGGTTCCTTGTAGCTCCAAATTGAGAAAGTAAATGATGCTTCTCTTCTTTTCCAGATTTTACTCAAATGAGACAAAGCACAGCATGTTTTGACTTCATTTTCATTCAAAGTTTTAGTTAAGGTCATGTCTCACCACTCTAATGAACACCTTATTGTACACCAACATACTCCATGTCCTCTGCTGCACTAAGAGACAATAGAGATGAAGATCTGCATTCACCATATCTAATTATGGGTCTTCACATGTGCCTTCATATCTCTAAACTTCCTACCGCCTCCACCTGGCAGCCTTCCCAGCTTGCCCGAAATAATGCAATTCCAAACAATCAGATGTTTGGCTGGGACGAAAACCAAGCGGCTTTTATTGTGCTGACAAGTCAGGCCTTGTCTGCATTCATCAAGTGGCTGGTCATATTTCCTGTACCTGTCACAGACAAGCCAAATTAGAGTAGACTCACCAGGAGACATGCTGACTTGTTGAAAAAGTGTGCAGTCCCATACCATGCCCACTGTACGCTGAAGTTAGAACAAGTAGTTTTATACCTATGAAGCATGAAATGCAGTAGAAAAGCTCTTCAGATGGAAAGCTATTTTGACCAATCATGACACAGTGTTAATAAAAACTGAGGTAGGATGCAAGGCTTATTTACTTGCAGTGAATTGGATGTAGGGCCGATGGTCAAACAAGACATTGTCAGACATAAACGATGTATTGCTGTCTTAGCAGCTAGCTAGCATTAGCTAGCTGCTAATCAAGAAGTGGATGTGGAAGCAGATGTGGATGTGGGGAAAGCGGATACGGATGGGGGAAATGACTGGATATCCGCCTTCACTTACTATATCAGCTTCAGGCATGCAAAAGTACCGACGGATAGGTGGAAGTATTTGGAAATTGCAGGAGCCATGTGTCTGTCCTGAGAGACTAAATGGCACTTACCACACACAGCTTTATCTGCATCATTTCCAAACACCCCGCCCCCCTCCTCCCTCCAGTCGTAAACCCTCTTTCCCATCGTCTCTATAAAACTGATGAAGAGAAGTTTAATTTACTGATACTGTGACTCCTCCTCGTCCCCGCCCTCCTCCTCCTTTCTTCTACCTTGACCTCCTGACCTGGGGGAAGCAGGCTTTGAGCTGGCTGCCATCCTAATCAATAGCCAGAGAGACCACCCCTTCAGGCAGGGCTGCCATCAGCAGACAGAGGAGAAGTCTGAGGGGGGGAGACAATGTTTTAAAAAGCAGCGGTCAATGAAATGTCAACCAAAGGCTTCATCCCCTTTGTGTCTGCAGGTCTGATTGATTATAGCTTAGAGCCAAGAATCCAGCCCTGTCTCTTATGAATGTGAATATAAAATGCAGTCTTGCTGCTGCGGACACCCCGAAATATCTGTATTGTTTTATGTGGTCACCTCTCCCTCTCCCTGGCTCCCTCGCTGTACCCAGTCTGTTTTTAGTCACTCAGAGAGGAGCTGGAAGAGGTTCCCATGGTCTCAACTCTCAGCTTATCAGTCTCACAATAAAGGCTCATTGTGGGCTGGAGGAGGAGGAGGCCTGGGCCCAGTGTGCAGGCGTGGCTGGTGTGTGAGCAGCCCCAGGCAGGTCTTGTGAGCTCTGGCCTGCGCTCCCCTACACCCTCCCTTGAGATGGAAACTGGAGCCATGGCTGTGGTTTGAGCCACGGATATGTGGGGTGGTTGGAAATAAAGAGGGCCATTTACGGATAAAAATCTGTCAGCCATGTTCCTCCAGCACTCATTGTGTCCCACTGCCAATGGTCACACATGGAGAAGTGCTAGTTCAAAGTCACAGGCCTGCCAGTGCCCTTCCTCCATAGGATTTCTGAGGTACAAGAAGATGAGGTGTCAGCAGCAGTAAGCACAAGTTGCACAACGTGATACACAGTGCGATAAAATGAGAGCTGGTACATGAAGATTAAGCTTCGTATTTATAGTTCACTGCTATTTTTTGAAGCTATTTTGTGAAGCTTGTAGTTCCTCTGAAAACCCTCCCAGTCACTGTACAATCCTGGTCAGCTGTTTCCCTAAATAACACAATTATTTTATTGTCATGAGACCTTGTGTCATGCGGTTATTATGCAATAGATGAAATAGCTCAATCGTCTTTGTATCTTCTTCCTGTCTGTGATTTACGGTCAGATGAAAGAAGTGTACAAGATCCCAACTGAGTCATCGCCTATTTCTATCAGACTTGGCGCATTTCACACACCACAGACTTAATAATACAAGGTTTTGATGAGTAAAATCCTCTCGACATGCAGCTGGATATATTTGGCATTCAGCCTCGGTCTGTCCTGCTCTTTGTTTCGGTGTCCTCTCTGATCACCTGCTGGCGGCCTTCTGTCCCGTACATCTTGACCCTCTGGTCACCAAATCACTGACCTCTGCTCTCTGACCTGCATCCTGGAGCCTAAACCCTGCCCGCCCCCCTTCTCTGTCCTCTTTGGTGGGTGGTGCCTGTCCTGCTGACAGCAGTGGCTGCGGATGGCCCCCAGCCATTCAAATGAATAATTTACCATTTTTCAGGCCCACATTTTTAAAATAGAAGATTAAATGTTCCTGTAATGTAATTTTCCCGGAAGTTGGTCTTTTTTTTTTTATAGCAGAGTGAAGCAGTTGGTCACTAGATACCCCTGCTTTCAAATATTTCCATTTGTTATTTTTTGTGGTGTCTCTGTATAGGCAAATATTTTTTAAGCAGCCAGCATGAGAGAGCATGGCAGCACTGCAGATAGGTGCAATGCAGTTTTATGGTAGTTCTTATTTTGGGGGCGAATTTTTTAGGTTAGGATGAAATGGAGCACGCTGCTCTCCACCGCAGGTCCCTGCAGACTCTTGACAGCCCATTTTATTATAGTTTAATAGGAGTTGCATGAGCTGCAATGCAAAGTTCATTTTTCTTTTTTTTTCTTTTTTTTCAGATCAGACTTGTCTGAAAATAGAATGTGCGTGACACTGTCCTAGTCTGCCCCTTTTCCTCAAACCCTAAGTAGAACAAAATCTACGTGGCAGAAATGGACATGTGGAAAAGAGTTTTCCATAAGAGCTGTGGAAGGCTTTCAGTACAGCTCAAACTATAGACGATACTTATCATTTCCCTCTTAATTATTACATAATTACAATCTTAAACCAAGGGAACACAATCGGTTGCACAACCAGCTTCAATACTGTTTAGATCAAATAACTGGAACATATTTAGAAGTGCAGAGCGTTGAGCAGAACTGCGCGAGTGCATGTGCGTGTCTGCATACGTACGCCCTCGCAGTCAAATCCTCAGTGTGGACAGAGAGACGCTCTGGTCGTGGCTCATATATCTTACTTTTTAATCAGGCAGTGTGGAGGAAGCCTCTGTCTCCCCCGGGGTTCTGTGATTTGTCCTGGCTAATGGCGTGTCAGTGGGGCGTGATGCATGGCAACCTGACTGGCTGTATGGCACATGCATGAGTGGACAGTAGCCTCTCTCTCTCTCTCTCGCACACACACACACACACACACGACAGAGTGGCCCCTATCTAAATGGCTCTGTGGGAGACTGACAGACAGAGAAAGCCCCAGACTTGCTTGGTATAGTGTAGAGAAACAAAGAGCTGTGAAAGCTGATATCTCTGTTCTTTTCTCTCTCTTCCCTCTTTGTCCGTCACTCTCGCGCTCTCAGCGGCTGCCTCCAGGTCTATCACATGCTTTGGGTGCGCTTGGCTCAAGTCTCGTTGTAATCCGCGGTTAAGTATTGGGCGGATCAATGTGATATTGCCTCCCACAGGCAGGGCTGGTGTCTGATTTCACCTGTCCAGTCTTGTCAAGCTTGTGTTCATGCAGGGGAGATGACAAAAGGCTTTTGATGAGATATTTCGGTGGACGTATTTTCAGCGTAAGGGGTGTCATATCAGCACCTGGGAGTCAGACTGAGGGCCAAGTCCCATAGTCAGCCACTGGCTTATGGGAGAGAGGAAGAGGACTGGCAGCTAAAGCATTCCCAAGGGGCCGGTGGGAGGAGATAACAGGACGTAACTCTCTGTCACTTCACTTCCTCCATATTGCCTTCCACTGTAATTATCTGGAAATGAGGTCTTTATGAAGCCTCCTCATCCCCTCTTTACAGATCTTGGCTGTGTGTGCATGTGTGTGTGTGTGTGTGTGTGTGTGTGTGTGTGCGTGTGTGCATGTCAGACCTGATCATGTTAGCCTTCCTTGGCCTCCGGTGCCCTGTGGGGAAGAGGGGTCATTGTGCACTTCCTCATTCTCCGCGGCTAGGCTTTCACTGCAGATGCCTTGTGAGAAATCAATCCATGCTGGCAGTAACTGGGACCCTGACAAGAGGACTGATTGGGCTTCAGGCTGCAGTGCGGGACATGGTGGGGGCCCTAACAGGCTGATACCTGAGTGAGGGGAAAGACTAGGATATGATATGGACTACACCTATGTCTTCTTGAGCAAAACTGGGATTGGGGAAAATATCCAATACAGGATGCAGCTGTTTGACATAAAAAAACAATAAATAATAAATAAGTTGTAGTCTGCTTCATCAGACTTAGTCTGTGTGTGACCATGTGAGAAATGCAAAAATTCGGGGCTGTTTATGGGTGTGTACCTAGTATACCATTTGCAGTGTGGCTAACAGTGAGGCTTGGTTGTGGCTACCGCATGCATGGAAGGCCATAGCAAAAACAATGAAGGAAAGAAGTCAGAAATGAAAGAATAGTGAGGTTAGATGTGCAGCAGACCAAACCTATTTGAAAACACTGAACATGTTTTTTTTTCCTTTTTGATTTGTCGCACACATTGTCTCCATCTTCATCAGCTGTTGATGGCTTCATGGCTGCTGTTTCAAGGTAGGCAGCTCATCAAAATGAGCAACAAGTGACAGAGTTTAACCAGCTGAAGGGAAGAAAGTGGAACTAATAATACATTTACTGTTTCAAGGGAAAAAACTACATGTTGTAGCTTTAAATTGTAACAGGTTTATAACATGGATTCAGCCAGTTTAATAAGTTGCAAAAATACATATAACTTTAGACTATATCCAGTGTGTGTACAACTGGGCTGCGTTCTGGGGGCTGAATTGCTAGCATGTACCATTCAGACCAATACAGTAATCCATGTTCAAATCCAGCCCGAGCTCTTTGCCACATGTCGTCCCCTCTCTCTGCACTTTCAAATAAAAGCCAAAACAAATAAAATGCCAAAAGAAATTTTAAAAAAGTGCGAGTAAAACAGAGCATTTCCCATGAGAACTGGATTATCTGTGTATTACAGTGTATAATCCTGAATCAGGCATAAACATGTAATTATCCTGTCCTCTGTTCTACCTCCTTTATCAAGATGGCCTTGTCAGGTGCAGATGTCTAAGGTCAATTTGTCCTCTGGTTTAGAAAGAGGATCACGGAGTAAATCTTTAGCCCTGCCTCAGTGGAAACCACCAAACTCAACTCCACTGCAGTCAGCCCTCCTGATCAAGGCAGCCTCATCATTATGCCCACATTGCACAACCATGGCATTGCAGATGCTGTTGCATCAGGCTGAGAGCAGGGAATTCAAATCCTCAAGTAAAGCATTAACTTCCCCTCTTTCTTTTTATGTTTGCTTTGAGCTGTCAGTTTGGTTTGGTTAGGTGGGGCTAGAGAAACGTGGAATCCTACTTAATATTTAGTTAGTGGTTTAGCCTCGCTGCAGCAGTCTAGGAGCGTTTGAAACTTGCATGATAATAAAATGATAATGATTGTAGATTTGGGATGGTCTCCCTTTCTTTAGTTCCCTCTCCCCCTACTGAGTCATTTGCAGCCCTTAAACATCCATTAAAAATGCATGTGTGCATGCTTGGTTGAAACTCCAAAGTGTATCATATGAGCATAATTATGTCTCTTTGATTTGAGATTATGCTGTTGCTTTGAAGTTTGGCTCTTGGCAAAATGTCAAGAGTGCCCCGGTGGCTATAGGGGAGGACCCTCCACACATGTCTGTATTGGTGCTAATCAGCTTTAGTATACATTTTTATTTGGTTGCTCAGTTTTCATTTAGTGTCTGCTTTGATGCGGCTAATTATATGGGTTTTAAAGTAGACAAAACAAATGTTCATTTGTCATCACCCTGTAACATTATCTCCCTGATTTGCAGTCTTTGTCCAGAATATCATTATTCAGATCAGTCAATCAGACTTGGCTTTTGTGTGGAAACTGATTGGGTACCAAGGGAGTGCTCTCCTCTTGATGAGTCTGCTCCGAGCCCCTTTTGCCTCTGGCACAAAGCCTGGTTCCTAGTTGAAGTCCCCCTAGTTCTACCCGCCACCTGTACTTGTTCTCTATCCTCACTATTCAGTCTTTAGCTTTAGCTCACCAGTCCATGCACCTCATTACCTTGACCCCCAACCTTCCCCAGCCCCTGTGCCCTCAATCCCCAGCCTTTGACCAGCCTGCCTTGGTGAGAGAGAAGACTTAGCCCTCTGCTAAGCTGCCTGTGCTTCTCATCAGTAACCCCCACTCCCCTTTGCCTCTCGCTACCCCAATTCCCAGCTCGCCCCTCCCAGCCTGCTGGTGTCACATAAGATTTTTTAATCCTGTAGGAGATCTCCTTCATGGATATGTGATTACATACTGCTGATAGCACAAGGTGGTGCAACGGAATGATAGTACATTGTATATTGCAAGAAATACCTTAAACATCTCAAATTGTGGCACATTTACTGACATTTACGTTAGATTTGTGACTCAGGGCAATCTGATATATGGAGCTCCAGAGCACATTGTATTTCAAGACATGCTTTATAATAATCAGTAATCATGGTGTGGATTTTTAATTTCTACATTTTAACCTGGATGACATAAAATGTTATGGCAAAGCATACCAACCCACAAGACTTCATATTTTTTTTATAACCCAGTGGGATTTAAAGCCTCCAGATCTCCCATTGTCCTCGTGGGTGACCAGCTGTCTAGATATGTCAGGTGTTTGACCTGCCTTGACTCTGCTTGTGTCCCAGTGAGGTGAGGTCATCCAGTGTATATATAGGACCATGTTAGATTAGTGAGTAGATGCTTGGTTTACATTGGCTATACTTACACATACAGAAAATACATTTGATACAGAAAAAGCAATCTACCTGCAGTAATTATAAAAAGCGCTACAGCCAACGATCTCATCCCTATCTATGACGTTGGAATCGATTACTTAAAGAAACAGATTAAAAATGCTCATGGTAAGTATAAATGTACCATTTTTTTCTTGAAAGATTCATGTGACATTTGAACTTTTGTCTCCTCCCCAAGCACTAATGTAGAAATAATTTCTTCACTTCCTTACCTCATAAAACATCTTGATTGTACTGTTAACATTTCCAAATTAATCCAGAAGGTCCTAGTAGCCACGAGATTTAACTTTTAAAATACCCAAAAATCAGAGGGTTTAGAAGGCAGATTATAATCTCTGCACTGTGTGAGATTGAACTGTGGTGTTACTCTACACATGAGAGGGTGAAGAACATTTGGAGCTGTATTTATCAGTGTAATCAGTGCAGGACTACAGATCCAGGATTGAGACACCCTTCAGCATTTTGCCTCATTACGATCCTCAAAGCAGAGAGGTTTAATGAAAACTGACCCTGATGTATTTTAGTTCTGTTGAAAGACGATGCTCGCCGTATCGCACTACCCTTCCTGCCAGAGATCAGACACCACATTCCCCAAAGAGAATATGTTTACATGAGGCTGAAGCCGTCTCCACAAGTGGATTATTTCAGCTGTCAGAACTATGAGCACCAGGCGGGAGAAGATGGACTGTTTTTCCTCACAAGAGTTTCTGGGTTTTTTTTTTTTGTTTTTTTTAAAATACGCTGCCCTCAGCTCATCCTCACAACAGAGGAGTGGAAAAGAGGAGGAGAAATGTCTCTTGGCTATTTGTGCTCGTGGGTTTTTATTCCTTTGCCCCTCAGCCGCTGTTCGTACACCAAGCCCAGGTGTTGGTAGCCAACTGCAGTTTTACAGAATTGATGCACTTACAGCGTTTATGTCTTCTCTTTGTAATTCTCTAGGTAGTTTTTGTATTTGGTGCAATTGCAGTTTTGGCTGTTCTTCAAGGGCAATGTTTCATGTTACATCCTGTACTAAAAAAAAAGTTTTCTCGAGGGCTGGGATGGTATGTTTATCTCCTGATTCGATACTATTATGATACTTGGGTGCCAATTCAGTATATATTGCGATTCATTATTACAATTAGTTTTATGATTTTTGTTTGCTTTTTTAACATTAGACCGTGGGAAAAGGTTGAATCATACAATTCATAGACTTCTAAAGAATACTTTAGAGAATCAGTTTTTTCCCCCACACCTAGTTTTCTCAAAATGGAGTGATGTCACAAATTGATCTGGCGGCATTTTTCTACTCAGGCATGCCGCAGTTGATTTTATTCAGTCAACAAATCGACCAGAATTTATTTGGTGCGTCATCTCTGCGGTGCTGATGATCGAGGCGCAGTGTGTGTCTGTGCATCTCATCTAACTCCTCTGACAGATTAAACCATGACCTGGAAATCCTTCATGGTCAAAACTGATGTCCCATTTACACACACACACCACACGGAGACAGACAGATAGAAATATAGGCAGAGAGAGGAGCAGACGGATAAAGTGATACACACCTATACAGACATACACACATCACTAAACAAACATTAATACATCCTATTTGCACTCAGGAGGTTAGCACACTAGGACGCTGTGTGCTACTTAGGGTCTAATTTAAAAGCATTACCCCGGTAATCAATACCGCCTGTGTGTAGACACAGTGCGGTTTGTAAAGTATTTTTAGAGAAGGCTGAATGGGCGTGTGTATGTGTATGTGTGTGTGTGTGTGCTGCGTGCATGCTGCGTGCATGATAGTACAAACTTCCAGCTGTGCTTTGTCTCTGTGTCCACCAGCCAGCTGCTCCTTTGCAGATAAGACATTTTTTTTTTAATCCTTTTTGACCTAGCCCGTGAATGCAGCTTTGTCCTTTAAAACTTGTCCTTGGAAGACCTGAATAGGACATTGTGGCTGAGTACAAGTTTGAAAATCCTCTCCATGTGTTCTTTTCTCTGTATTTTCTCGTCTTTTGTTGGAAATTGTATAGCCTAGATTGAATTTTGGGGATGCAGGGTACACTGTTAATGGTTTCAGACATTTTGATTTGGAGTGGGAGATAAGCATGAGGGGGTTATGAAATACAGAAAATCTACCAAAAAAAAAAAAAAAAAAAAGAACATAAAACCATCCCTAAATTTACAATCGAGCTTAATGAAAAGCACCAGATAGAGGCCTTTGTGGATAGTCCAGAAAAGACTCCATTGTTGTTGAGGCATTAGCATCAACATGTACAACTTTGCATTGTACCCGTTCCCTTCAGTTACACTTAGTGCTCATTGACAGTTTCTCTGTATGATGTTCAGGCACAAACTGATCTGCATTGCTTTATAGAGGCTATGATTAAAGGTTATCTGGCAGTGACAAAACTCCTCTTAAGAGTGTGTAAATCACATAATTATCCTGAGCGATGTCCTCTCACATATCTCTTTCATAGCCTTGGCTTTATGATAACTCTGCAACAGAATATATGGAAGAAGTCAGAGTCCATCTTTCAGCACTTTATTTATGACACACTTCCAGAAAAGAATTGAGAAGAAACAGAATTGTAACTTTTTTTGGTTCACTAGGGTTGTACCTCTATGGAAAAAAAAGTACAGTATGCAGCCCAGTGACAAACATTGCAACTCTGTGCCTCTTTTTTTTTAAAGAATATATGCCTGCCTCCTCCATTTTATCTCCCAGTAGTCCCAATAATCCTAATCCCTCGTCTTCTGTTGCAACTAATAACGAGCCCCATACCATCCCTGCACTCTCTTTTCCTCTCTATATTTCTCTTGCTCCATCTCTCCCCTCCAGTTTTGCAGCACATGTCCTTGCCTCTGGAATTACAGGCCTGGTCTTGAATAGTAGGGTTGTTCCCTCCTCGGTCGCCCCAGCTCCTCCGCTGGCTTAACCCGTGGCTTAACCCTATCAAAGGCGCAGAAACCACACATCCTACGAGGTGCTGTTTTTTGTGGCGGGGCGAGGGGAGGGGCGCTGTGAGGGCTGGTCAGCAGCGAGAAGGAAAACACATGAGTGGAATAAGATGTTTTTCTTAGCCGTTGAGCAGATACAGTAAAAAATCGTGAAGGAATGGCTGATGTTTCCCATGTGGGTTTTCCTCTGAATTCGGGGTATTTGTGCGCCTCTCTGAAGTCAGCCTTAAT
Organism: Neoniphon sammara; assembly: GCA_900302535.1. Lineage (NCBI taxonomy): Eukaryota > Metazoa > Chordata > Actinopteri > Holocentriformes > Holocentridae > Neoniphon > Neoniphon sammara. The sequence goes on from OMKZ01017254.1 coordinate 27,799, forward strand.
GTACTCCGCCGTGCAGTTTGAGGTTGGCCGTCGCTCTTTCTATCTCTGGCACACATGTGCTGTCTGGCTGGGTGCTCCCCTAAAGGTGTCATCAATCACTGGCCCAATGACAGAAAGAAAAGAGAAGGACTCGGCCAACATAGATATTAGAGTTGATAAATCTCTGTCTAGTATAAGAAAATAAGAATATGCACTTTGGATTTGACAATGATTCACTTATCATTCACTTTATGTTGACTCTTTTGGACTAGATTTAAACAGTAGGCAAAAATGACCTTTGGTAGAAATGTTCTCCCTATGTTTCATTAGAAACTTCAACTTTTACCACCACTTTGACCTGAATTTTCCTCCACATGTACCCTTTGCTACCCTTTAAATCACAGACCAATCCAACAGTGCCGCCTTGATTAAATTTTTTAACTGTTACTATTTTTTGTTGACACTCCGCAATCAAGCAGAACGGTATTCATTAACGAGCATGAATCTGTCATCCGCTGACATCCATAAAATGCAGTTGTGCAGTTTCAGACATAGCTTGGGGTCATTTGAAAAAAAATATTTCTACTCAGATGGCTTCAGAGTCGACGTCAGCCTCTCAGAGTGAGAGTGCACGCTGTCTGAAGGTCATGATTAAAGATCAAGCCACCGCACGGCAGCGCGCTCGTTACCTCAGCGCTGTTTTGTTTTGCGCAGCTTTGTGTTCTTAAAGCCGGGATCTGAACCGAGCCCTGCATTAACATAGTTTTGAGGTTCACGGGCTCCTTTCATCTACTGATCATTTCTTAGAGTCATAAAGAGATGGATTAAGTTAATCACAGGCTAAACTTTGCTGCTGGTATTTGTTTTCATTAAGTAGAAAGTAGAAATATTTGAACGAGAGAAGGAGAATGAAAAATAGCCCCCAGGTGTGTTCCTTCTACCTCTGCCCCTGTAATCTGCAGAAATCATTAGGAGAGCCGTCCACTAAAATTGTATTACGGATCTCAACCTTTCTGAAGAGTCTGAAGGGACGCATTGAGGCGGGCTGTTTATGGAGATGGAGTGTGTAATAAGGGAGACTGGGAGGCTTTAACGGAGACCTCAATGGGACTGGGACTGGTTTCTCTGGGCTCCTGAGCCAGCAGACGGCACTACGTATGTTAGCAAGCACTCAGCACTAATACCCCTTTAGTCTCTTGCATGGCATCCTTCATTAGATTTGCTGGCCTGGTGCTTTGCCTTTTAGTAATATTAGATGGCTCTGCTGAACTGGGCTCAGACAAAATGCTGCGCTTATAACTCAATCAGACTGCTTGGCTTTGACAGATTGAGCACTGGTTTCAGTGGGGCAAAGGTCAAAGAGCGTCAAACATGATACACTCACACACACACACACACACACACACACACAGGGCTGGTC
>OMKZ01017256.1:7613-22508 GCA_900302535.1 Neoniphon sammara
CTGATCTGCACTCTCTCCTCCGCTCATCCTCCTTTTCCTCTTTGTTTTGTCTCTCTTCTGTTGTGCTGTTATTTCACCTTCTCCCTCTCTTTTTCATAGCTCTTCCCTCTTTTACCAGCTCTCCCCTTGCCTTGTTATTTTCCCTGCCTCCTCTGTGATTGGCTGGCTATTTGTGTGCACCAATCCCTGAGCAGCATACATCACCGCTGTCATGTTTGAGCTGTCCCTCTCCACCACCCTCCCTCCCGCTCCCCTTATCTGCAACTCTGTTTTTCATCCCGCCCCTCCCACATCTTTGCTAATCTCAACCTTTGATCGGCCTGGATTACCGGGCTTTCACTGCTGTGGATTACAGGACTGTCAGCCATTTAGCACGTAGTGCTGTATGTGTGACTGCTGGAGGGGAAAAGAAAGAAAGAGACAGTGTGAAGTGGAGGGAAGAAAAATTTTTTTCATTATAAGCACACAGATGCTCACTGATATTTCACTTTAGTGCATTAAAATGGTTCATGCACATTCTTCTAAAAGAATTCACATGTGATCATCCACCAAAACTGGCAGCCCTGAGAATCAACACATTCTTAAAATACAATCCCCGACCCACATAATATTTTATTCTGTGCCGTTCAGACTTGTATTATATAATATGATAAAATATATTTATATTTTATGTATAAATGACTAGAGAATTGAATACATTTAATAAAGTTTATATAATTAATGCAAAAGAGATGAAGAGGCTCTGTCTTTTGCGGTCAGATCATATTCGTTTAGAGGTGCCCGATGACCATATTAGTAACCAAAAGGCTCAGAATTTGAGCTTGTAAGCTCATTGCTGCAATAAAAATAAAGAATTAAACAAATACTGGGTTGTGCTTTGGAGCGAGTTATTTGTTGAAATAGTAAATTAGTGTTTTCACTGGGTAAGGATGTCATTTTCAGATTGTAATGTGTGGCTTGTGTTCCAGGTATCAGTCTGACTCACTGTAAAAAATAAATAAGTAAAATAAAATAAAATAGAATAAAATAAAATAAATTCCTTGAACTTCCATATGTAAGTGTGTTGTCATTGTATCTAATACTCCAGAAAATAGTTTCCTTCTCTGTAAATCCAATGATTCGACGAGCAGTTTTGATTTTTAGCTGTTAGTGACATCACTCAGTGCTGAAAATCTGCATCTGCCCTGAGGTTAATAACCACTCCCACGCACTGAGTCTCATTTTCATGCTTTTCTCATCAGAGTAAAAGCCCAGCCCTCTGATGAGACGACCAATCACAACAGACACTCATTAACATAAAATCAACAACCACATATAAAAAAACAGCCTGCTCTTTAAAATGCAGAAGCTTAATATATCTGTTAAGGGTATTAAAGTATTCTTCTACTATGTTTTTAGTATTCTCTATTTTGATACTATTGTATCTTTAAAAGTAGAGGTAAGCCTAAGTATATACAGTACCTTTTACAAAAGTGTAAAATAGTATTCAACAAATCTAAATACCATTAGAAGTCGAAGTGTGAGATAGGTACACCATTCTCAACTTTTGGAAATACAGCAAAGAGAATAAAAGTAGAATACTGTCTTATTTTTAGTTTTACAGGAGTGCATCAGAAGTTTTCTAAAATAAAGTTCTGTCTTATAAATGATGCCTTGATCATTTTACCTCGCGAACTGGTCTGCTGCTCCATTTTGAATCATCACCCGGGCCCTGTCATAAGTCAAAAGATTTGACATGAACCTAAATATTCTGAACTTCACAAATGGAAAATGCAGCCTCCTTATTTCGCTGGGCTAATATTGGGTATGCCTTTGCTGTTATGCCCACTTACGAATGAATATTGTATCAAAACCTGTTAACTTGGCAGAGAAGGCTTGTGGGCGCATGTAGGCCACCAACTGGCTGAGCAGCCACAGGTCATTCTGAAAACCAAGGGACCGTCTTTTCTTAAGTACATGCTGATGTCTCAAGTTCCCAATTTGTGTGTGCGTGCATGTGTGTGCATGTGTGTGTGTGTGTGTGTGTGTGTGTAAACTCAAACAGGGGGTATCCAGTAGAGGATAAAATTAGGCCAGCCAGGCCTTATATTGCTGACAGAGCTGGGGTGGCCAAAAAAAGCCTGGAGTGCCGGCCAACAGTGGAAGTGCAGGGACGCTGACGAGAGGAGAGAAGCAGGATCCCTGCTGAAATGGCCACCAAAGGTAAGAAAATAAATGGTGACAGCTTTAAGGAACACGAATCAGAGCCGACAGTGGGGTGAGAAGAAAGGGGGGGCACGGCTGACTGGAAGGTGGTGAGATTTAGAGCGCATTATTTTCCCCAGCTTGTGTACAGGACAGGTGCTCAGAGCAGAGATAGGGTGACCAGTCAAATACTGAACCTGACTCATCGTGTCTTTCTGCTGGTGGACAGATGGACAGAATAGGACTGGAGTAAATGAGGACCTGTTGCTGATAGAATATCGTTGCTTGTTTCACTCTGGCTGTCCGGACTGATGACTCCACTGAGGTTTACAGTTTAGTCTTGTTGATGAATACACAGTTAAATCGTTTATGGGTAATAAAAAAGAAAAGGAAAAGTCTGTGTGTGAGATCGGTGGTTTAATTTTTTGAGGGTCCAAATGCCCCCACAAGGAAAGAAAATTTGTCAGGGCCATTTTCCAGATTTCATTTTAAAAAGGCTTAGGGTTAGAATTAGGGTTAGATTGAAGTTATGGGTTAAGAATAAAATTAAATAAGTAAAGTGAGTTCATAGGTGTAAAAGGGTGTCTATGTTGGTGCTTCACCAGCTTGAGGTCCAAATTTGCCCAACCAAACAGGAAAGCCTGGAAAAATGTTCACTTGTACAAACTGATCAGGAAACCTAATTAGGAAAAGGGTTACTGGGTTACATGTGAATGTGTGTGTACACGCGTACATCTGCTGTCTGTTGGAGCACAAATTGTTTGTTTATGTTGTTTTTGAGTATGTGTGTGTGTGTGTGTGTGTGTGTAAGATTCCAAGATGTTTGTTTTAATCAGATAATTGCCTCTAGATTTACACTGGAGTTAAGTAGCTCATTTATGGTGACAGTTGTTGCAGACAGGACTAGTAACTTTAAGTGTGATTTAGTGTGTGTGTGTGTGTGTGTGTGTGTGTGTGTGTGTGAGAGAGAGAGAGAGAGACAGAGAGAGACTTATTTGTCTCCTCATTTATTTATTTGCTGAATGTTGCAGCATCACTATCAGTTCCAGGGCATGCAGACAGTTTTTTCAGACCTATTTTCTTTTTCAGCACATGACAAATGCCAACAAAAGATATGACCAAAAAGATGCTAATGCAAACATAATAGAAGATTTTCTTAAAAGTGCAACTTGATATGTGGGCTACTATTTCGGAAAAATACCCAGGAGGAGGCTGCCAGGAGGAAACTTAGTCCCTGATAACAAAAAATAGCCTCTTGCAAATGGGAAATTGTAGTATTCAGTAATATTTTCTCCCTTTTTGAATTAAATGTAAATCCCTATCATGTGGTTTCAGCATTGATTTAAATCTGTATGTTGAATGTATGCATAGTATGTGTCTATGTTTACTTCTGCAGGAGTGAATTTGTCTCCCACTCTAAATTTAAACGACTCTCCAGTGACTTGGCGCGACAATGGGTGCCGCGTTGTGCTGGTGACCTGGGAGTTGAAAAGCAGGATGAACTGATGGTCTATTGAAAAGTCCTGGCAACAAATATGCTTCTGCTATTGTTGACTGATATAACACCAAAATCATTAAACATACAGCCAGCTTTTGCATTTGCTGTGTATTTGGTGTTGGGTAGGTTGGGTAGTTTATTTGGAATAAACAGAAAAAGAAACAGAAAAAGTATTTAGAAAAGTTGGGGAGTTCAAGTCATATTGGATGATATGTTCATTTGGAATCTAAGTTATTAAGCATTCTTCAACAACCACGTAGAACAGAAAGACTTTACTCTCACAAACGTTGTTCAGTGTGTGTTTATTGTGTCAGTTTCCTTGTCCACTCTCTTTTCCTGCACATGCGCAGGTAAAAGGCCCATTAGAAATCCAAGTCAAGGTTTGCATGGCTCAATAATCGATCTCCAGCAGAAATCAAGCCGCCTTGACCTAATTTCTCTTAATCCCTCACCTCGATTCTGGAAAGTGGGTTTCTTGTTTACATGGCATTTGATAAATCAGATTACTGCCCCGATGTGGTGAATAACTTGACTAACAAAATGCATGCGAATGCAGTGCGTGTTTGAATCAGCAGCAGAGGCCTTTAGAGAGAGAGAGCTTTGTGATTGGCAGTTTGACTGAAGTGATTCAGGACACGAGAAGAGAAACAAATTCAGTTGTGTACATTGTGCTGACTAGTTAGCAAGCTAGCTAACCAGAGAGAGACAGCAGTGGTAAACAAACCCTCATGCAAAAGAACTAAAGTCTGTCAATGCCAGTGCCAGCTGCAACGTCTCATCACACAAACTGTATTTCTGATTGGTTAAACAAAACCATTTGAACAGACTTAGAGCAATGTGAAAAGGGGCTAACGCTGGTTGGTTTCATTGTTTTGTGCAGTACCAAGGCTTCTGGCTTAGTTTTTTGAGACTACTGCCACCCTCTGGCATGAATCTACTTTTGCGGCGTCACAGAGCGTGTGTGCCTGTCGGCTATCAGCTGCTGTCTGAGCGGTGTGTTCACAGACAAATTGTAGCAGGAGATGTGAAGGGACGGAAAGTGATCTGGCCATCTGTCTCAGTCAGCAGTAGTTCTTTGAAATTGATGTGGTGCGTCCTAGGCCTGAGATTAAGCAACCAGAGTTCATTACTTGTGAGTAACGTCCTGTGTAGCCTGATTCTCATGACTGAGTAGCCGCTGTGTTTCCACTCCATTAGGTTATTCAGTCTGAAACTGCCCTCATATGAGCTGTTTTCTGTGGGAGCAAGCGGGCAATGTTGCTTATTATTCCACTATGGTTGGGACTTCAGGCTGCATCGCCACCAAGCCAAGCCTTGCTGCGTCTTTAACCTCGCCCTCCATTAAGTAAGGAGAAACAATATTAATAATGGGTTTCTCGTTGATGTTAACGTTTCCCATCTCTTTGAGTAGGCCCACTAGAGGGGCTACTTCATACCAGAGGGGCTAGTTGATAGATTAAACTTTTGCCAGATCCCGTGGGGAGAACGGAAAAAGTATCACCCCTTTGATGAAATGCCTACAGCGCAAAACACAGCTCGTATTTAAGAGCTGTTAGTTTTAATCTATTTAAATACCAGATCTGAGGAACGGCAGCGTTACTGAAGAGGGATGCATCCTGTAGTGCATCAGCTACATATTGAATGTCTCTGGCACACATAAAACACCTGTCTAACTTTCTCTCTCTCTTCAACACTCATTTTATGACCTTAACCCTCTCTGTTTCTTAAACGTCTCATCGCTCGCTCTGTCTCTCTCTGCAGTCGTGGATCTGATGTACTGGCGGAATGTGGGGAAAACCGGTCTGGTGTTCACTGGGCTGGTGGTGGGCCTGGCCAGTCTGTTCCAGCTCAGTGCCATCACGGTGCTGTCCCACCTCTGTCTGGGCATCATGTGTGTCACCGTCCCCATCCGCCTCTACTATAAGCTGCTGGAGCTGCTGCGCTGGAACCCCGGGGTGCACCCCTTCCAGTGAGTTTCCCCACAGCTCTGAAGGTTGAGACAGTAAAATGGAGATATTTGTAGTGCCACTTGAACTACAGTGGTGTAGGCAGTCAGAGGAGCACACACAGACAATTAGCCTACATAAAAATGTTATAAAAATAGTTTCAAAATAATATAAAACAAACACTATATACCCTTTCTCTTCTTCTTGGGCTTTTGGAAGAGAGGTGCAACCCAAATTTATTCCAAAGATTTTGCTGTTGTGAAAGCAGCCAAATAAATGCAACTTTTCTTCAGGCGTCCGTTTTGGTCCAACTTCAACCACCTGAACACTCTGAGGTGGGAAATAGAAAGTCAGAAACCTCTTTCCACGTCTTGTGAACACAGTATCATCCTGTGGCAAAGTCTGATATGATGGTTTGGGCTGTAAAGTTTGAATTTAGGGTCCAGTCCAAAATCCCTATGGAAAATATGAATGGGATTTGCAGCAAATACCAAAACTTTAAGTCTGCGCTACACAGAGGCTCACCAACTAACATTATTCTTTTAATAATCTTAATTTGCCTGTACAGCACAGTCAGGACAAGGCAGGCAGGAGACCTCAGTTATGACTTTCTTTGTCATAATTGTACTTTGCTTTTTGTACTAGCTTTTTGTTTGCAAAAATTGCTATTAAATTTAGACAAACCAAAGATCATATGGATATATTATAACCCTTGCAACAAAAGTAGTATATTTTAAATATATGTTTGTGGTATCCAATCAACAAAGCCATTGTTTATGTCATATTTTGAAAAGCACTATATTTTTCTACAGGAATTTTGGACTGCATACCAAGTGGTGCAGATATGACACAAAATGCCAACTTCTAATGTGGCCTCCATTGTGTGTGTGTGTGTGTGTGTGTGTGTGTGTTCTCAGGTCCTATCTGGACGAAGACAGCTCTCTGACAGATAAGGACACGGTGATGCTGGTAGAAGAGGTGGTGCTGCTGATCGCCTTCGCTGTCACAGAGATCAAACGGCTGCTTTTCATCGAAAACATGATCGACTCTTTTAAGGTCTGAACTCACTGTGAAAATAACCATGTGAGTTAAAATGTGACCAGCAACTGAACCGGAAAACTTGAAACCTGAATCTTGAGAACTTTGTGCGCAAATGAGTCATATTTTAGAAGACCAGGAACGTGCAAATGGTTTACCAGGTAGACAGGAGTCAAGTTAAAGTTTGTTTTCTGCTCTTTCTCTCAGTTTGTTGTGCTCCTGTATCTGTTGACCTATGTGGGCCTTCTGACCAATGGACTGACCCTTGTGATAGCTGGTGAGATGTACTCAGTACTTTCATTAGATTTGTACAAGTTTATAACAAGTTTTGCACCTTTCTGATAACCTTCAGTGTCCGTGTAAATGTTGAGCTGCTCTCCTTTGTTCTTATTTTTCAGCTGTGATTGCTCTTTTCTCCCTTCCTCTATTGTACAAAAAGCAGCAGGTGAGACAGTGAATACCAGACCAGAATATATTTTTGTTGTTGGTGGTTTTGTTATTAAAGTCACAATATTATAACGTCAAATAACTTCAAACATTTACGGAAGAAGAGGTCAGAGAACAGATAAATGATGCAATGATAAAAAAAAGATAGTAGCCAAAAAAGGAAGACAATTAAATAATTAGATAATAAGGGGTTAAAAATGATCAAATATAACTTGTATTTTTTTATTATTTGTTCACATGGGTTATTTTCAAGTAATATGTTCCCATACAGCATGACAGATTCAGTATCCTTCTTTTTTCTTTTCTTTTGTCATTTTTCCCCCTGAAATATATTTGAGTAAAATCATCTATCAAGGCAGAGAGGGAGTTGAGGTTAGATAAGGAGATGTTTTGAATGCACTGCAGCAAGCAGATGACTTACCAATACATCATTTTGTCGACAGGTGCGGATAAGGAAGGTGGTTAGAACAGTGAAGGCTTTCGTAAGGAAAATCAAAAACATGTGAGTTGCACAGACTTTGTTTGATAATTCAGTTTGTTTTTGGCTATAAGTGTGCTGGTCTTTTAAATTCAGGCTAATATAATTCAGTTTTATTCGAATCAAACTATAAACATCTTTTGATGCTCGTTGTATTGTGTGATGAAGCTTAATGCAATTTCCCTTTGTTTTGCAGATTTATTAGTATATATAATATGGTGCAATCCTCTTCTGCCCCTGCACCCACCCCGCCGCCTGCATCTGCCATCAAACAGAAAGTGAAGTCAAAGTAACGAATCAGTGTGTATGTGAGTCTGATGGCATGAAAGCCTCCAGAAGGGATTTGGAAAAGGTTGCAGTGAAACATCCTCTGTGGGGCCGCAGGAGGGGCAGCTCGTTTCTCGATGTTTGTTTATGGGAGCAAGATTTAATCGATCCTGACAGCTGATACAATGCTGCCATTCAGTCAAGGAGAGGGAGGGGAACCGTACGCAGAGAGGAGCTTCATTTATGGATTTTTTTTTCTGAGGGCAGTATGTGATATATCCAGTTTACACAATCATCCAGTCAAAACAGGGCAGAGGCAGCTGCTTGTTTTACAGACGTTTACATTTTTATAGGAACAGAAGGTCTTTTAGCATTGCTAACTAATGCTACATGTTCCCTGTTTGATTGTCGCATATCATAACTAAGCATTATTGCTGCTTATGTTATTTAACATTATTTAATGCTAACTGGACACAATATCAAATTGCATGTGAGCTAAACGTTGGCTCAGGCATTCAAAAACAGTGACATGAAAAACACAATCTAACTTTAAACTTTGGTTTTAAAAACTGTGCATTGTCCTCTGCTTTTAATGAATGTTGTTGATTCAAAGTAACTTGTTACAGCCACAGATATCACTTTGGTAAAGAGGGGTGTTTTGATGCTAAAATTGCAAGCCGAGCCCACAAGGGCAACTTGCTGCTTAATGGTGCTTCATGTAACATTTCCATAACAATAAACCATTAACATTAATTTCGAGACAATATAGTTAACCTAAGCAGCCCTGGCAGCCTTCACTGGCCTGTGCCCTCCGCTGTGCCGCTAGGTCGGATTTCATGGGAAATCTGCCTCATTGCTTTACAGCACAAATACTGCTTTATGGCACAAACTACTGACCTTATGCACCTCGCCCACTTTTGCCATTGTATTTGTATTTCTGGTTGCTGGATTTCATAGCAACACTGCAATATTGCTAGAGCGGATAAATCCCAAACCAAAATAATATATGGACAAAACAGAGAACCTAGCTCACTGTCCTTGCAAAATTAACAGTAAAGAGAAAAAAAACAAGTTGCTTATTTATTTATTTATTTATTTATTTTTATTGAACATTGACAGGGATGAAAGGTTCATTTCTTGCTAGACATTATTCCAGAAGTAGAAAGACAAAAGCAGCAAGATGGAAGCATACACGTCTTATTGAGCTTTAAAAACAAACACACGTGGAGTGATACAGAGGACAAGTAGCAATATCCTTCCAGGAAATGACAGGTTTATGGGAAATTGGGTCTTCATTTTAAGAGACATAAAAGGCAATGCATGCAGCACCTTCAAGTTATTTGCTATCTGTGCCTAAGCCTGTTCTCTGGGCACCTTTTTGGTTTGAGTCTTATTGCTAACTTTATCTGTCTGTTATCAGGGAAACTTAATCAGGGCACACTTTGCCCTGTTTTTATTGCATAGTTGTGTCAAATGCTGCCCTCCAAAGACATCTCAATAAATAAGACTCCAATTTTATACTTGCCGTATATATCTTGTGGAGCCAAGTCTCAGGTCCTGTAACACCCACAAACATCATAAGGAGCAGCATGACAAAAGGCAGGTGATGGTTTGTAAAGAGCGAAGTGCTTGAGAGGAAGCTTAGCAGGGTGGTGAGGAACGTCACTACCATTTAGTCGCACATTCAGTCTTAAAATATTTATCTTAAAATAAGTGAATTTTCCCACCAATGTGATGAGATAGCTCTGCTGTTTGTGTGCCTCGGGAATTTCCCAAAGACAAGTCTAAAATCTTAAAAGAGGCAGAATAATAATGCTATTTTTCCCAGTGAATTTGAAGAACCCAAGTTTCATTCAACATCCAACCTACCTTTTGTTAAAATGTAGCTTATCATAGTGCTAGCCCTAACCTAACCCGCCACCTAAGCTTTAAGCAACTTATAGCCTCCTTTTTTTTACCTGCACTTGAAAGAAAGGCACACTTTAAAACACTTCAGTGTGATGTTTTCTGATGATGTGGTGCTCTCTCTCTCTCATAACATTTTAATATGGGAACTAAGACATTGCTAAACCCTATTTCTATTTTTTTGATAATTAAGCTAAATTTGTATTCAACAATAGCCTTTACTTCATGACCTAGCATTATCATGTGTCCCGTCCGTGTTTAGATTGCATTCAAATAGAGGTAAAATTTAGGCATAAATGTACCTAAAATACACTGAAAAGCCATTTGCGCAAGTCCAATCATAATTCAAACATGTGCAAGTACAACTACTGCCAAAGTGCCCTTCAGCAAGGCCCTCAACCCCCAATTCCTCCACCACAGCTGTTGAACTGGTGAGCAGTACAAGTGGTTGTACTGGGCAGCTATCAGCTGTTACTGTGTGTAACTGTGTGAATGTGAGGCAGGCCAACTTTGAACAGTAGCATGTACAGCCAGCAAAACCCTCACCTCAGTAAATAAAGTTATCAAGTCTATGAATGCTCATGACACTCAGCCTCCAGATGTGGCAGTGAAGTGGACACAAGCTCAGTGAATTTGTTTGACAGAAAATTCGTAACCACTCTGTGTCAAAATCAAAACTGATGTGAAATCACAAATGAAGAGCAGAAGACTCTTGGCAGAAGGCTGTTGAATGATAAACAACAACTGGCTATTGCGATTGACAAACAATAATTGGCAGATAGGAGTGAGTAAAAGTTGCTCTGTTCATATCACATTAGTAGTTTCTCATTCAAATCTGTGACATCAAATTTACAGAAATGTGAACTGAAAAATCACTACCCGTTGTCATCAGACACATTTTCTTGCATTCAGCCATACTAGCAATGTGCTGTGCTTTTTCTGTCTTGGTTGTCACTTTTCTTTTAGGTTTACTTTTTTCTATAGGTATTTATACATTTTTTTTATTCTATGTACTTTGTTGCTCCCTAATAAAAGTTATTTGAAAAACAAAAGAAATTGACCTTGCTCATAGCTCCCACTGCCTCTAAAGTGCATCTAAACACTTAATAGTTATATATCATTGTAACAGTGATGTTGCAAACACAAGAACTCCATCACACTGAACCATATCAAGAGGGTCTGCAGTGATGGAATAGCAACGCAGACACCAGCTGAAGACAAGGTCATAGGAGCTCCTAGACTAGCAAACTAAATTTTATACTAATGTATAAATGGTTGATGATATGTAAATAGCAGCGAGGACAAATATGATAACATGGGGGTAAAAATGACAGTGGGCTCCTGTGAGGCTCCACATGAAGGACAATTGAATGCAACAACAAATAATGGGTGACACAACTTGTTGATGAAATACTGTAGGAACAGATGACCAAACAGATTTGCACAAATCTGTGAAATCAAATATACCCAACCGTTAGCTGTTGGATTGAGTTTTGTATTTTCAAAAAGGTCAGTTTGTTTTAACAGATTAGTTTTGGTTAATCATGCATCACAAGTGGGGTTGATCTTGATTGGCACCCCTTCCTAAACAGCTGGCACTGTCTGCCATACGAAGCCCACTGTCCAGTAAAAATAGATTTACATGTCATGTACTATGTGTCAGATTTTACCTTCAAATCTTTTTACCTTTCAGCAGGCTGTTTTGTGCTCTATACACTGACAAACTCCCCTGACACAAACCATCATAAAGTATGTAGGTAGACAATCTATACTCATACAGTAATGTGCCACTGATCTCAGAACATAAAAAATGTTTCAGCTATTATCCAAACTATACTCCTAAACATCCACTGATGTTATAAAACTATTCCTGAATAAACCAAATTTCCCATTGACTTCTCTATGTAAAGCAGCCAAGAGTCATATTCGTTTGAATATATTTAGTGATGGTAATACACACCGAGAGGAGGAGTTGCACTGACAAGAATGACCACTAGGTGATGCTCTTGGAAAGTGTCTACTACTCTCCTACTCAAGAGGACACAGGAAACCTGAGCCTGTCAAGCAGAGGAACCCAGAGCTCTGACTGTGGTCTAGAAATAAATTAATTTAGACAAAGCTTTTCTTTGTCATTGTGCTGTTAGTTGCGGCTGTCTGCTTTTTAGTCACACACATTACATCATCGACAGTCTGAGGCAAAGAGGCAAAAAGTTATGGCCAATAAAATCTGCCTTTCCCTCTGTTTTTAGAAGCAATGTGACAGTGACCTTGAGAGGAATTTCTCTGAAAAGCCTCAACACGTCAGATGAAACTCTCCTTTCAGCTGATCAACGGCAGAAGCAATTTACAGACCGTCTTATCAAACTACTGATAATATGTGCTACCAAAACACGTGTTCAGGGCTTACATCTTTTGAAGGGATTGTTCACCTTCAAGGAGGATGCTGAACACCAGGCAACTCATCTGATGTTACACAGCAGTTTTCCCCTCCTTTCCTTTCTTTTGATCTCTGAACATGGTTGAAGCTATTTGCTTGGTTCTGATTTATTTTACCACACACTTACCTTTATTCCAAAAGTTTATCCAACAAATAAGCTGTTAAAAAAAAGTTAAGATAAACTTCAGATTCTCTATTTTAAAGTGATCAAATTAAGATATGATTCAAGTCACTATGCTAATCGGTATTTAGGATTTTGTTTTTTAAATGTACAATGTCAAAAGGAATATAATGCTGCATTATGTTTTTTCTAATAGTTTTCTAATAAATATAGTATAAATGGAGTATTTCTTGAATAATAATAATTAAGATTCTTGCAGACTGTATAGCCTCAATACTAAACCCCTGAATTGAAGATATGGCATTGTTTTTATATTTAAATTTGATACATTAAACATGAGAGTAGAGTGCAATTCTTTGTTAACCAGCTCCATAATGAATACTTCAGTCATCCATAATAATTTCGTTGTTGGATTATTAGCAGAATTTCAAATGTTGTAGGGCTCATTTGATAGTTTCAGAAATTCACTGAACATCATTAAAAGTAAAAGCAAGTAGCAAGTAAAGTTCAACAGAGGTTAACTTTTCCCCCTGCGATGTTTTAATCATGGAGGGCACGGCCTCCAGTTGATGATTTTAGGCCCACTATCTCTGTAAGGCTACAGCAAATTCTGGCCACAATATGCATGTTAATGAGCGATTTTAATACACAAATCAAGCAAGGAAACACCTCAAAATGATCTACTTACAATGGAAAAATGAGAACATTAAAACACACTATCTAATCAAAGGGAAATCCTCCAAAATGTCAGTATGGCACTAGCTGGAGATCCTCCAGATATTTACAATAAAAAAACAAACATAATATTTACAATAGTATGGAAGAGAGAATTCACATCAATGAATGTAATCTTTTTCTGCGATTCAGTGTTGGGTGACCTTGGCCACCTTTCTGAGCATTTCAGTCAATATACATGCCATAACAAGTACATGTATATTCCTATCTTATATCTATAGAAAAGACTGAAAACACAAAGGTTTTCAGTATTGCAATTTCTGATCTATAGGAGGTTAGGACTCTACATAAGAATAATGAAATTGTACCTTTTGGCTACTGGCTACACAACTACAAATTTACATATTTAAATGCTGAAAAAGCTTATTGTCATGATATCAGAACCGTCATACACAGATCTTGAAATGAAATTCCTTTATAGCCTGTCTTCCAGTTGGCACAGTTGGTCCCTGTTGACCTTGGAGGTTCAGGGTAGGTGTGGTCTGGTCTAGGGAAAGATCTCTGATTTATTCATCTAGATAGCATCTCAGACAGGGAATAGAAGAAGAATGGGGTTTGTCTTTGGCGGATAGCGCAGAGCCTCAGCTGTTTTCTATCCACACCTGGTCATGTATGATGCAGAAGTTGACAGGGGGGCAGATACGGTGAGTTTTGTTCGCTTGGTAATCCAGTTTCTGTGTATCATCTTTGTATGTTTAGTGATAAGATACAGCAGTAAATACTGAGTGGTAACAAGGTATTTGTAAAATGGAAATAACAAAGGATAAAAGAGAATTAAGAGAAGAAACCTGGATATAAAGGGTAAAAAAGAACAAAAACTGGTGAAGAAAGATCATCCTGTAATGGCACCACCTGCTTCCCTGTCTGGACCTTGCACGGTAAACTTAGCAAACTTGACGTTGGTCAGAGTAAATGACTGTCAGTTTCCCTGGTAGGCTGTGGTGAGGACATGTCTGTCACACATAGTGTTCACGGTGATTGATGTAGACACGCTCTGTCCCACTCTGATGACACACCCACCCCTGACAGGACAGCTGCTGGGTGGGGCTCTGGGTCCCCGGCTGCCTTGGCCTTGTGGGTGCTCTGTCAGCCAGCTCATTCCTGCGCTGCGCCCTGCGAGCCTGCAGAGACCAAATGAGGACATTCAAACCCAGCTGTCAGTGATATACTCAGCTTTATATATACTTCATATGCTCCACCAAATGTAATATCCACTTTGCACGTATGAGCATGAAATCCAGGATTTTCTTGTCACTTGGAAAGGAGTGTGAATAATAATGTATGGAGTATTTAGGCTCTGCTTCTTTTCTCTGAGAAACTGTGGGCCAGCATCAGTTCAAATGATAATTTACAGACAGCTTACAATTTGTGTAAATCAAAGACAAACTCTCAACACATTTCTAGGTTATTTGTGGTGTTCTGCATGGCTCAATCCTGGGCCCACTGCTTTTTTCAGTATACATTTTACCTCAAGAAATATAATTTGCAGTAACAGTATACCGTTTCTTTGTGATTCAGATGGCATACGCATTTTTAAATGCCTATCAAAGGCAAAACACTCTAATGATTTCTTTTATGTTATGTTTTGGTGGGTGGACGGGCATTACAAATTCATCTTAAGTGCAACAATGAATATATTCTGCAATTTAAGAGAAACATTGTCACGGACCGGTCTGCTTTTTCCTTTACCTCCAGTCCTGGGTAAGGTTAAAAAAAGCAGCAGCTTATGAAAGCTTGTTGAGAACACCAATTAAAATTTAAACCATACTACATATTAAATGAGTGCGAAAATGCTTCTTGCCTTCATTAGGGACTGTGCTATAAAAATCAAATCTAATT
>OMKZ01017257.1:16096-34919 GCA_900302535.1 Neoniphon sammara
AACAGTGTCAATACCATTAGAGGTGGGGCTAACACAGACTTAATATAATACGTTTAAATCTAGAGCCATATACTTTATAGCAGTGCATCAAATAGAAACATGGACTGTCTAGTTTTAATATTGAACGGTCTGTTTGGGCCCTTTAAAGATTTTGAGTTAAGACTTAAAATGGGAAATCTTGCGGTGCATTCAGGTGCTTTTGCTCTAGTTTTTGTATGGCTGCTATCTTACTTAGAAATCAATCGCCAGTCGGTCACCGTGTTCAACAGCAGAACGAAGAGGGAAAAGTCCACATCAGGCATGCAATCGAAGTCAAAACTTGGTGTTTAATCGATATCGATCACCTCTACCATCAGCGGTTGCCGCGGTTTCGATGTATCTGCAGTTAACCACTATTCTGCTTTCCCCACTACTCTGTACGGTCGTTCACGTTCGCAAAAGTCCTAATTCCTACGTTCAGTCGGCACTGGGGGGCAGCATAATAATAAGTCCGACCTACCCAATAATGTAGTCAGGACCGCTCGTGTTTTCATTTTTCAGGCAGCAGCGCCCTTCTGTCCGGCCAGCGGAGGAGGCGCAGAACTGGCCCACCAACGTGCTATTCAGGACAGTCCCATTACAGAGGCTACATACCTGTGATAAACAAAGAGAAAAGACAAAGCAAGAGAGAAAGAAATTAGGTTGACGACATATCCAGCGCTTCCTTTCCGGATTCCTACTGTATGCTCACCAAAACACGCTATTTTGAAAAAGGATATACGTTCTGGCATTTATTTATTTACACTACATAGTTATTACATTGATTAATCATGTCCTTACCTGCAGCTCGGTCAGTTGGTAGGTCCCGAAAAAACATAAACTAAATGTTAATATAACCAGTGCTGGTTTCAGCTGGCAGTGCCCAGCTCTCATTTTCGTCGACTGGGTCATATGATCATACTGTACTGCTGCATGTGACACGACGCACGGCTTTATTCCAACACTTTACGACCAGTCCCTTCGGTCATTTTCAACGTTAACACACGCGTTGATATTTACCCGAAGAGGACATAGCCTTCATATCGCTCTGAAATAGTAGCTAATTTTCCGCATTTGCCCTTCTTCTAGTTTGATCTAGACAGTAATGTAAGATGGGGGATTAAACAAAAGGATAAAAGGGTGTTTGAATGCAGCCAAAGCCTTCGCCCGCCTGCTTTTGCGCTGCATTTACGCATAGAGGTATTTGCTAAACGCTTTTACAGTAATAAAATGTATTTATCTATATCTGCCCTATGGCATGTGAAATGGACACACAATACTGTAGACCATCTAGTGCATTAGTGACATGTTGGTGAAAGAAACGGGCCATATGCTGTCTTCGGGTCAATTCAATGCTTTTATTGGCATTTAATAAATCTTTCAGGGAAAAACAGCAAAACGAGCGAACAAAGATGTTCTCCTCAGTTCAAGATTTTTGTAACACTGGAGCTCAGCGCACCAGTCAAAGCACACATTTCCTGTAATATTATACCAACTATTTTATTTCTAATATTGTTCACAATATCGAAGAACAGTTTGACTGGCTGTACTGATCTAATGAATTTTGACTGCGCTCTCCCTGTCACTCTGGGTTGTACCATCCCACTGGGGAAAATTGAGTTAGAGGATTCACGCAAAGCAAATGTAGAGCGTAATATTTTGATTGCGTATTTTGGTATTGTCATGTTATACTTTTAAGTATGTACTTTTCAAAGCTAAGGTCGAAATTATGCCAGTTTAGCCACATTTTATAACATGCAAAGAGTGCGGCTCCCCCCTGATTGAAAATGAGATGGTCTGAACAAAGGGATTGTTGCAATGCCTCTTGATGGGCCACTAGATACAGGTTGAACACGTAATGGCTTGACGATATTATTGTATCCGATTCGATTTGTATCAAAATTTATTTTCGCGGTTGCTCCGTGGCCGAACAGAGGCTTACACAGAAATTGTAGGAGGCAGGGAAACCAGCAAAACCATCACACATTGACTTGTCCCCCCTCATATTTCGTTTACCATCGGCTCTGCGACGCTGTGGGGTTTTGCAGAAACCAACTAACTGCACCTTTTTTATCCCGAAATTTCATCGGGTAACGCAAGTGAACGGAATTGCCTGCATCATTAAAACCCCACTTCTGCAGCGAGTTGCTGTAACGCAACACGAATATTTGAAAAGTGGGTGAAATAAGACATTTTTTGACGCCAGCAGTTACATACACTTGCAACATGGCTGCTGCGGGGACGGTAGTGAGAAAAGTTTAACACTGACGTGGGAGAAGTTTTATGCGAATGTTAGTTGGCACATGAGTTGTTGGGCAGATAAGAAGTCGTCATTGGTCTCCTCCTGCCTGGCACCACTTTCCCCGGACTTACAAACCAGTGGGTGAACCTTAGGAGAGCCTCCTCCTCTGTAGTCACCGCCGACAGTCACTGCAGCATTGGACTTTGTGAGAATTTGTGGTGCCTTCTCCATCGCAAGCACTGGTGTTAAAGGACTTGGCGCCCGACAGCAGTCTGTATTTTGACCTAAAATGCATTTTTCCATACCCGAAACGGAGGTTCGTTCGGGAGAAAATGGATCAACCTATGTGGTGAGTATAATACATTGTTGTTTTGTTTTACCCGCCCTTACTTCCTAAGATTTAACGCTGGCTGAAACTGACTACCAACTCGGGCTAATGTCAATGCAGATGTAAAATCTCACACCCAAGTTTCTTATGGTGCTATCAAACGGAGGCTGATAGCTTACATAGCTGTCTAATAGCACAAACAGTGATGTAATGGTGAATATAAAGGTGGGTAAACTATGACCTCCAGTCGGTCATCGTCATGGTAAGGCAACCCACTGTCAACAGAATAAACGAAAATCATTTAGAAAAAGCATTAACTTTGTGCTTTTTTATTTTTTATTTTTTTTAGCCTACCCAAATTAATCTAACAATTTTTAGTTTGGTACTGCCTATGATTAAACATGCTAGATACAGCTGTCTTATAATGATGTATGCCAGTCTGAAAAGGTAAAATTAGATTCAAGAAATAAAAAGGTGGCAAATTTGGGTAAGGGCTTGTTTACCCTGCTTCTACATCCCTGCTGAGAAGGTATACCAATGGTTAAACCAGTGGTTAAATCACTTCAGAGCAACAGACATAGCTGTAAGTCTGTAAAGCCATTTAAAACATTAACAGAAATGTAACTCCTACCAGTTGGTGGCTTTACTTTAATGGCATGAGCTTTATTGCAATTGATGTGAGGCTTTAACATATTGTAGACCCCAGTTGTGGTTTATGCCTGATCACAAGGGACGTTTTAATTTGATGCCAAGTGACATTAAGATGTATTTAGTTGCTGTCAAAGCAGGACATCTTACCACCTCAAGAAAATGTACTGCCTGTGGCCAAAGCTTTGGAGCAGTGCAAGTGGTTCCTGACCTCAAGCACAACAAAGCCCCTTTTGTATTTAAGGTTTTGAGTCAGCAGTTAAATACTCTCTGAGATTTGAGGTTTGCCACCATGATACTGCAATCCCTCTTGTTCTTAAGAGGCAGAAAATATACATTTGGAAGCCATAATCAGGCCTTAACAGTTATATCTCTCAGTCTAAAACACAGCCATGTTGCCAGCACATCAGCTCACTAGAGCAGTGATAAAAGGATTTGTGACTGCATTATCTCGCTCGGTTGTCAGATGCTGCCTCCACTAAAATCTGGTGTACAGCAGGTTCCAGTAGCCAAACTGTATGTTGACACATTGGCTGAGCTCCACTGTAGTGCTTAGTAAGTATGATTCATTGCGGTTGTTAAAGGACAGCCACAGTGAAGCATCATGGGAATCCAGCATTTCTTCACACACTTTCAGCTAGTAACGATAAACACAAGTCAGAATACATACTGCAAGTGTGTGGCAGTCTGGCAGAGACGGCGCCGTTTGAGAGAAAAGTGTTTTTCTTTTTACTACTATTTGACTTAGGTAAAAATATCAGTGGGAATGTGTGTGTATTAACATACCTGAGAAAGGTGTATACCTGCTGGATGTCACGCCTTTTCACACCACTCTAATTTTGGCCCAAATTATTTTCTTTGTGGCCAGGTGTTTTAACAACATCTATACCATGCAAGGATTTTCATGTGAAATCGCACCCACCTACCTCTTAATTTCACACTCTTACACTTTTTCCATACTAATTCCATTTCTGCCAAAGGGAAGTACAAGATTAATTTTTGCTGAAAGGTTAGATATGTGGACTTTCTCTGGAGTGCAGCACACAAAATATTGTGCACGCTTTCATTTGCAAACTCAATTGGAAATTGATCTGTTGACTTCCAGACCCACAATTGTTTCAAGTAACCCATTCTCACACTTGAAAGTCAATATAGTAATACTTCTGTAAATGTAGCTTTTCATCAGCCTCTTTTCTACCTGGCTGGGCACATTTTTAGCCTGTACTGCAGTGGGAACGTAAAGGGAGGGCCTTCTGCCTTTCAGCTGGCAGTCCTGTGACTGTCATTGTGACCTTACTGCAACCAGCCCACAGGAAGGGACCTTGCTTGTGAGATTATAACGCTGAGAGATGGGCTGTGTACCTTGGAACCAGAGGGCCACAGAATGTGCCGAGTGTGCACAAGGCTTTTTAGAATAACAAAGGCTGCAATTTTTTTTATACATGGTGCTATTCCTGTTCACAGAAAAATGTTTCTTTATGGCTGCTCTCGCTCACATTGTTGGCTGATACACACAGTGTGTATTCCTTCCTTCCTGGTTCACATGGCTGTCACAGGAGGAGTGTGTGAGTTTGAGAAACAGGTTAGGGCTTGATTATTGAGCATGCGATGATAAGTTCATTTCATTTGTATCTACAGTTTGTGTGTGTGTGTTTTATCGTATTCTTTATTTTTTATTTTGATTAATATTATAAGTTATACTGAACTGTATGCAGTTATTCATCAAACTGTGTCTGGTGGTGGTCATATATATTCGTACAGACAGCAGATTTAAGCGCCCAAGGCTTCTTTCTTAACTGCTCTCATCCTAAAATTCCATAAGCTTGAAAAATTACACTATCAAGTGATTTCATCCTATTCATTTCCCTTAGTATGTGAAGAGGGCAACGGCAAATTGAAGTGGTTATTCAAGCAATGACTCTCATTTCCAAATATTGTCCCTGATGGCAAGTGCTTGCAATTCACACAGCATTCCTGGAACTTTTGTGTCTTATCGCACAGCTGAGACCTTCTGCATACTCCTTCTTCCTTCCTGCCTGAATATTGCCTGCGTACACATTTTTAGTTGAGTCTTTTTCTCTTCTCTACCCTGCTAGAAGTTTTGGTTTGTTCTTTTTTTTCTGTTGTAATATTGATTGCCCGCCTGGGTCGGCTATGGTATGTACAACCACATGCATCGGCGAGGTCAGGAGTCATCAAAACTAGCTTTGTTTTGACAGATGACACGGCTTGTTGACTATAAATATTCATGGAGACCGAGAACAGACGGGGCAGAAGGTTAAAATGCTGACAGTTTGTGCTTTGACACTCAAATAGGAAACGTCTCCAGCCAATGAATGCACTTCCTCTCATCCCTCGCCAAAGCTGTTCCTCTGTACACAGCCTTGATTTTTGAGGAAGCTCGTGTTCTTCAAACAAGAATCTAGGCCATTCCAGACTTCCAAATCAGAAATAAATAGTCCTTTATCTGACCAGTTAAGGTCTTTGCAATGTGGATCTGTTTGGAAAAGTGATCATTTCTGTATAATGTTGTTAGGTACTCAGAATCTTATCACTTTAAAAAAAAACAGGCCCAGACATAGACAGTTTAGAGCATATGTATACAGTCAGGGCACTATAATTGCATGGCAGGCTTTGATGGGGAGCCTTCATAATTTCCCTAGGGTGTCTGATAAAGCTCAGTTTATCATTCATGTGGTGCAGTATCATCCTAAACAGCTTAATAAGTCTTAAATGAGGCATTCATCAAGGAAAAATAGCTTTACTTTCCATCACTGGTCTCTAAATACGACTCCAGGCACATATTTGGATTGTTGATTGGAAATGGTTGGTTTGTGGAGGAGTAACCAGTGATAGCTCTTGTCAAAACAAACAAGGGGAGTCACGGGGAAAGAATGAAAAATTCCCTGCGTGATCCTCACTTTTTGAATTCATTAGCGTCCACATAATGCAAGCAGCTGCTTTGATTGGAAAAAGTGCTTTAGGTTCTGTGTTCCCCCCTTTTAACTGAAAAAAGTCAGAAGGGTTTGAATCCAATTCACACTTCATTTGTTGTCCTCCTAATGAAAACAAAGATGGAGTGAGCAGACACGCTCAGCAGTGAGTGAGATAAGGTGGATGCAGATTGATTTTTGTTTCAAAGAGGCAGTGAAAGTGAGACTCATGCACTCGGTCCAGGACATAATAATAAATCTATGAAGTGAACATGAAAGGCTAGTTTGAGATGGAATGGTTGCATATACATTCAGGGGACCCGATGAATCCAGAGTGCATTTAAGAGCCGTAAAAAAAATTGTTAAAAGCTCTTTCAGTTGTCTTTTCAACTGACATTTTTGTGTCTGCCATTCCACCCACAACCTCTCCAAACAGATCGATACAGGCTTTTGAGGTTCAATGTCTTTGTACCGTTTCAGAACTTTATGAAAGTCTCTCAGCGCTGGAGAAACTTTCCTGCTTACAATTTGCCTCCCTTCTCTTCCGCAGGCCTACAACATCCACGTCAACGGCGTCCTGCACTGTCGGGTACGATACAGTCAACTTCTCGGCCTCCACGAACAGGTAAGCCATCAAAATATACCTGCCGCTGTCAATTTGCTTTGGTCCTCCAGGAGTGATTGGTCTATGTGTCTGTGTTTAAAATGTCACTTCTTCCCCTCAACGTGACCTTTCACTCATCCTTGTACAGTCAATACGCCGCGCCTCCCGATACTTTGAATCAAGGCCGCGGCAGCCTGATGACTTGTGCTGTTATTCCTCAGAGAGTTCAAACTAACACATGTAAACGGCAAGTGTTGTTGGGGGAGATTGGAGGGGGGTGACTTGGAAGGAATGTTCTTGGCCTTTCTGTTTTCTCTCTCTTCACCTGCTGGGAAAGGGAACTTTAGCTCAGAAAGTATTGCTGTGGGAAAGCCTTGAGTTGCTTCATCTTAGTTGTTATGTTTTTTTTTCTCTCTGCCTCCTTGAAAATTTAGACACAGCCACTGCAATTTATTTGAGCTCTTTTATGCATTCAGCACATCTTTGAATTTTTATTATGCAGAAGTAGTACGTTCAACAACATATTCTCGAAAGCATAAAATGTGCAATTCTTGGTAGCACAGTGTTTCCCATGAGTGATGGATGCACTGATGGATTTTTTTGTGGTATGAAATACAAGCAGTGACATCAAATATATCCTTATGGAAGGTCCAAGTCTCTTGTGGTCACACATTAATAAATATATAAAAAAGGGCAAACTTTAATATCTGTGTCCTCAAGCTTATGTTATCCAATCTGACAGCTGCCGTTGCTTGGCAACAGGGTGTGGGTAAGACACACTCCTATCACAAGCACCAACCCCACAAGGCATCCTGTGGCATGTGTATGCCCTGAAAACACTCTGTTGATTGCAGGGCATTCACTCCACCCATTTGTTGCTGACAAAATTTGAATGCTAATGGATTCTCTTTTGTTTTCGCTCTTTGTAAAAGATTTGCCCAAACAAATCCTCCGCTAGGTTCCAGGGCCTGTTGAAAGTCAATGGGGAAATGGAGTGTTGTGCTGAGGGGCAGTCGAGGAGAAGCTGTGTGAGCTCACAGCTTTTTTGTGGCTTTAGGGGACTTAGATACATCTGTAACACATGACAAGTATCTGTGGCTACAAGAGTTGATTTGTATGCGTGACCAATGCTGGCTCTCAAGCGTTGGAAATAAGAAAGGGCAACGTGTTGAGGTGAAAATCACCTCGCTCTCTCCAACTTGCGTGTCGGCCTGTCTTCATCAGATGTGCAGCGTCTGAATGTATTTTTTATTTATTTTTTTTGTAAAAAGAAAGATTTCACAAGTTGTAAGGCAAAAGGAATTCCTGATGAGTTTTTGATGTGCATTCCTTTAGCCTGCAGCAGTGTACAGGTCAAAATTACACATCATTTCGCGTCTGGTTTTAGATTAGTGAGTGCTTAGTTTAAAACTTCCATGGTTCAAAGCTACCAATCTTCTAATGATAGAAAATGAATTTCAGTGGAAATAAATGAGTCAAGGAGGCTGGAAGACAAAGTAAACTTGGAATGACTAGACATCCAGCATTCCAGATGTGTCTCTTACGCATGGAAACTTCACCCACTATTCGTTGAAATGGAGCTTAAAATAAACCTGTGATTCATCTTAAACAGCATGAATATACCTCTGAAAATGTGGATTCACAAGTCTTTAATTCAGTAGCCTGCAAATTTATGCTGCAGCTAACGGGCTTTGGAGACAGTTACTGCAGACTGTGATCATATGTACCCACACGTGTCTTGTTTTACAGGTTTTGTAATTTAGTAAAAATAGAAAAAGGAACTCAAATCAAGCTGGCCAAAAGCTTCATTTGAGTTCATTGACAAAAGATAAAATATAGTGTATAAAGTTTATATGGCCGTTTAAACCACAATTTTCCTTTTGTACCAACAGATCAAGAAAGAGTATGGCAATAACGTGGTGCCTGCCTTCCCCCCGAAAAAGATCTTCACGCTGACTCCTGCTGAGGTAGAACAGAGACGAGAACAGCTGGAGAAATACATGCAGGCTGGTAAGATATTCATGCTGAATGGACTTTCACAGATGTCTTGTGTTGCCTTTCACTTCAATTCTGGGTGAATTTAAATTCCAGCTGCATTGCGCTTGCTTTTGACAGCGTTGAAACTCTTACATAGAACTGATTTTTTTTATTTTTTTCTACGGTGGAATTGAGACACATAACCCTGACAATTTTTTCCCTGTTTTGGTGTGGGGAGTTTTGTTTTATTTAGTACAAGAAAAAAAGAGACTGTCTCAGTAACAGTGCAGCGTTGCAGCAAAAACACAATTTAATTGAAATGTTCAGTTCTCCAAAACAACCCTATGACTTGGCTTGGTGTCTGTGGGGAGCCAGGCGTACACTAGTCTCTTCATACCACATAAAAAGCTATGGTTGTCTCATTTAGGGACTGCTGATCTGAGCAGAGTGTGCTGGGACACGGAGCCAAAGCCTCCTAGACAAAGTATGCTGACATACCTGAATTTAGACGTCCTCCCTGCTCAGTATTTCAAACCCATTTCCTGGTATGATTGTTGAAAGTCTCAAAGGTTTGGACCCTCTGTTGGTATTATGCCGCTTCCAGAGGTGTATGCTGGATTCTTTGCTGAATGAAAACTTGAACGTCATATGAAATAATTTACATTTCTTTGTGTTTTGAGCATCTCCTGATAGTTTTGGATATTTTGATTTCTCTCGCAACTTTTACATCTTGTTCACGGCCCAGGGGGAGGCTCATATCCCAATTCACGAGGTTCCAGCCTATTGCCCAAAGTTTTCCAAACAGGTCAAGGGTGAACTTTGGCCATACACGCAGAGTGAATGGAGTGGAACTGGCAACAACACTCTGGGTTTGTTTTAATCCTCTCAAGCACTGGCAGTTACAGCAGAACAAGGAAGCGTTGTTGGAGTGTGTATTTGCTCATAGTCTAGGAGTATACACACACAGGGTGTTCTTGGCTGGACGTCCGCTCGGTTACATCATGGCTTTTTACATAGTTATGGAAAATTAACTGCCATAAACACAAATCTGCTCTGGAGGGAGAGGGCTGACTGAGCCCTCGCATCTGCAGAGGCACTGTTTTCTACAGCCTTTTTAAATTGGTACGATGAATATTAACAAAGGCAAATTCAGAGTCTCAGAACTTCTGCATTTTGTAAAAGGGTGAGATTTGAAAAGAGCAACCGTATACCAACTAATAGACACACATAGTCATATTTAAGACATATTGAGTAAGAGTTCAGTGATGTAGTTTCTCTACACTACGCTGCAAAAAGGAAACTGTCAGCTTCAACATAAAACTAAGGTCACATGAGCAAAATAGGCAGGGTTGATCACCTTTCTGAGTTTCATTTGCCAAATCCTGAGACTTTCCATGTTGCGTGCTGGTCTCTAATAATTTACAGTTACTTGAAAATATGCCAGAGGCCCAGTTAATGTGTCTTTGACTGACTTATTTTTATAATCCTGTTTGCATGTTAAGCTGAAATGCCTTGTCAAATGGTTTGTTGAGTGTTTGTTATTTTAAATCCGCAATTAGAGAAATTAAGAAATAAGAAATAGCTCTGGAAATACCTCCTTCTAGGGAGGTTCATATAACATCCACTAAAATGGTAAATGGACTGCATTTATATAGCACTTTTCTAGTCTACTAACCACTCAAAGTGCTTTACATCGTATGCCTCGCAATTACCCATTCACACACATTCACAAATTGATAGCAGAGGTGGTCATGGAAGGCTCCAACCTGCTCATCAGGAGCATCATGGGATCGAACCAGGAATTTTCCGATTACTAGATGATCCTCTCTTCCTCCTGAACCATGCTGCTCCCCTCGACACCCCTCACTTAATGGCTGATTTATCAGATTTATCCGTCTTGCTAAATTTATCCCTTTTTTGACTTCCTTTTCTTGTTCCTTTCCATTAAGCAATGGGATGTGACTCACTTTGTGGTCATGTTGCTGTTTTGGATTCATTTCCAACAATGTCTTCTCCATTTCTTCACAGTGCGTCAGGACCCCTTACTTGGAGCCAGTGAGATGTTCAACAGCTTCTTAAGGAAAGCCCAGCAGGTTAGTTGTTGTTTCCTTGCTTGCATCAGGCTGTTTTCTGTTGCGTCAACACAGGCAGCAGGCCTGAGAGCGTGGAGGCAGGGCCTCTTGAGCCAAGAGGCTGATGCACTCATTTCTGGCAGGCCAGTAATTACTCTTAGCAGTGTGGTAACTTGTTGAGTGAGGTGGCTGTATTCTCGATGTTTGTGGCAACACACTCTCTCCTGATTTAGTATGCTTGAGAGAAAAATATGAGTGTGTGTATTGTCTATGTTTGCATCAGTTAGCTGGTCAGGGAATGGATTAGATGCTGTGTCTGCTTCAGTTTTCGTTTACATTCATGTGAGTGGAAAGATTATGCCAGACAAGAGTGTGAGGAAAACCATCTATGGTCACATTTAAGAATATACTCATGTCCTTTGTGGGAGCTGGATCCATTTAAAACATTATATCATATTTCCTAAAAAACACTGAAAATGTAAGGCAAGGTATGATTCATCCTACTGGATTTGCCAATTGGCTCTTTCATGCAGTACTGCAAGCCAGAATATGCTTTATGTTGTGTTAACAGTGAAGTGGATGAGATTGTAAAATCACAAGTGCTGTTATGGTTTGCCGTTGCCGCTCACTACAAGAGGCAGTTTCAAAACGATAGTATGTCATCGTCTTACTCAGGCCAGAGAGTGAGGTTTGACAGTCATTGTTCAAGCTGTGACCTGCGTTGCCTGGAGTGGTTTTAAATCCAGTAACCATCGTGAACAGATTCATCAGTCTGCAGCCACGTCACACCCATCCTGTGCCTGCCCCTTTGTCTCGCTGTCTCATTAAAGTCTCTGTTTGTCTGTCTCGCTTCTCTCCATCGCCTTGCACTGTGAGGACAACAGGTGCAGAATAGCAGATGAGTTCCCGCTTGGTGTTGTCGTTTCATCTGCGCCTTAAGTGATAGAGATTCTCTTTGAGACCCCTTATTGAGGGAGTGGGGAAGATAAGAGATGATTGTGCAGAGGTGGTGAGAGACTGCCTGGAGACAGGAGAATCTAGGGTTATCTACTTTGCAATTTCATATTTCCCATTATCAGTTCAGTAGCTATTATTTACAGCTTTGTATTGCAAAAATAAAATATTAATAGGTTTTTGCAGTTCAATTTCTTTTCCTTACTTGTTATTCATGCTTTTTGTTGGTTATGCTCTATTGCCTGCCTTGATCAGTTTGTACATGAACAAGGGCTTAAACACAGCAGTGCTAATGAACAACATTTCCTGCATTTCTGCATCAAGTGGGAGAAGTCTTTTAAATGGACGAGGCAGCTCTACAAACAGTTGATTGAACATAGGCTATGTTTTTAACAGTTGACCCATGAATTGCTGCAGTTACACTTCTCTCTCCCAATGTGCTAAAATGTTCAGACTCATATAATCACAGTGAAGGCAGAATCCAGTTTAGGAACATTCATATCTACTCAGGTTATTTGTCCTTGCATGATTGAATGATAAAATCACTTTGAGAGGTCAAGTGTAAGCATGGCAAATAATAATTTGTGTGTACTGTTTATCTCGAGTGGAAATTCAGCTCTGCCCTGACCAGCCCTGACCAGTCCTGTTTTGCTGTCCACTGATAGACAAAACAGCCCGTAGTTTACCCATGAACCTGACCGTGGAGAACATGTTTTGTTTTTTGTCTTTCCCACAGGAGACCCAGCAGATTCCCACAGAAGAGGTTGCTCTAGACATCTGCCTCTCCAACGGTCAGAAGGTTACAGTTAACATCCTGACCTCAGATCAGACAGAAGATGTTCTTGAGGTATGTGGCCTGATGCTCTCTGAGAAAAGAGTGCACAAACACACTGTTTTCACCCAGCCTTTAGTACAAAATATTGAAAAAGTGAGGCAGGAAGCAACAGCAGATAGAGGAATATGTCTGCGATAAAAGATGGGGGTTGTAAAGATTTTCTGATGGCAAGCCATAGTTGAATTACCTGCCATGACATTTCTGATTGAGATATGGGCAGAAATGCAACCCAATTGAAGGTTTGGGGCCATAGTGAGCAGTGTAATACTGATTTTCTGCCCTGAGCGGTAGATGCAGCCCTAATTTGAAAAATGTTAAAATTTAGAACATGATTAATGCTTTGCACTATACAGGAGCCATAAAACCTTGGTTATGACTCAAAATGTGATCTACTACTAATTTGGTCTTTTAAGCTCCCAATATTCTTCCTTAGCTCAACATTGTCTGAGGTCTTAAGGAGCTCTTTCACTGTGTTACTTAGCTTTAGAGCATTTGTGGCCAGTTGTTATCTATTAGCATTCAATCTCTGTTGTAATGGTGCCAACAGACACACAGGACTGCGTTGATGCAATGCAGCCTTCTCTGTAAGCACTGATGTATTACAGAGCACTACACTATATCTAAATCATAAGAAATCCACAGCCTTATAGTATCCAGCATGTGGCTTTTTATAAGAGTGGCAGTGATTTCCTACCAAACCAACATTAGTGCGTCCACTTCATCTCTGCTCTCTTTTGACCCCAACTGTACACGCATAAAACCCATTGCCACTACACACACTATACTGCATGGTATATGGTAGTTGTTAGTGAGTGTAGTAAACATCATGAGATGCCCTTTGTCACTGAAAGCTGTAAATCAAACTTTATGGAAGGTTCTTCAGCTACTGTTGGAAAAATACACTCTGTTAACCTTAGAGCTTTGTTTGTTCCAGTCCCACCGGGACTGGAACAAAAAATTGATAACGAAGTTGCAGATGAGATGCTGAAAAATCCAATTTTTATAACTACATTATGTAACACTAGAAATTCCACTTTTGCACCCGAGAGAAGGCCAACAAGCCATCAGCTGAAGAGAGTAAATAATTATTGGTGCCGTTTCCTTGTTTAATTTAGAAAATGTAACAATACTGTGTATAGAGAGTAGGTCTAGGAAAAGTCATAGAGAGATGTTTCAAAAGCTGAGATATTTTAATATTGCAGTTTAAAATGGTTTTGATTATGACTATGGTTTGGTCCTTCTAGTGTTAAGGTGAGTTTCTTTGACAATATGCAAAGGCCTTTGCATGTTGCACAAACTGCTATACTATACTACTATAGCACTGGATATTTTAGTGCTTATTGTTATTAATTACTGTACAGTTTAATTTAAAAAGTGCCCTTTTATGTTTGATGTAGTCTCAGACAAACTGCTTGTAAATGGAAACTCATAAATGGAAACCATAATTATGCAGTCTAAATCAGGAAGATGCGGTGTGCAGGAAGATCAAGGGTTGTTATATGTTCAATTATGTTCAATCGTATGATTAGCAAAAAATGACAAGTGATTCTGATCGACTGGATCTTCCCATTTGCAGGAAGGATTTCAATGCTTCCATCTGAGACTTGTTCAGTTCTTTTTCTTTTATGTGTGTGTTTTGTTTTTATCTTTCCATAAATGTGAACCTAATATTTTCCATCTTAACACCCTGGCAATTCAAATAAGAAAAAGGAATGGAAGGATTAAATTTTATCTTGAAAATAAATAACCACTCTTCTCTTCTCTCTGCAGGCTGTTGCGTCAAAGCTCGACCTTCCAGATGACCTCGTCGGTTACTTCAGCCTCTTCCTCGTCCGAGAGGGCGTGGATGGAGGTTTAACATGTAAGTGCCGACTTTAACAAATTTCCAAAATCAGCAAAATGTAACAAATGAAAACAATCTGACCCTGTGTGATACTTCTTGATCTTTGTCCCAATGCCTTGTATCACGTCTCAGAAAAAGTCTAAATTATTGCTCAAACAAAATGCTAAGAAATGTGAAGGAGAGAACAAGGTAATATGTACCAGAAACATGAATTCTTTTTGGCTGACACGTTGCATTGGTATGTCGGCAGGCATTTTAAGACTTCTCCATAAAAACTTTGCACTAGATCCATAAATCATAATCATTACTGCTGGTTATTCACATTTACACTTGACTGTATTTTCAAAGCTGTATGAAAAATAGGCATTTTAATGGTTTCTCTGTCTTTCAGCACTACAGAAGGTGAACTTCAAATAATCAGTGTTGTTTATCAAGGCAGACCAAATGTACTTTTTGCTGCATTATGTAAATTCCTTTATCAGGTCATCCAAGGACGGTTGTCAGAGGACGCAAATCATAGCAAATCATGAAATACTTGGAATAAGAATTATTCTTTACAACAGGGAAAACAGAACTTGTTTTGATTGGGTGATGATAAATATATAAGTGAACTTTAAAAACTTGGCCATTTGCACAGCTGCACTGAAGAAGAACTCTCTGGGTATGATAAGGGAATTAGAGGGTGCTGAGTTTGAGATGGTGTTGGCAAATAATTACTGTAAAAGCTGGACCAAGATGGGAAATAAATAACACATCAGTGTAAATTGATGTCACTGTTTTGCTTTGAGTTTTCTTCTTTAATTATAAGATCTCTCACTTGGAACAGGAATGTGCTGGCTTTGGCACTGATCCAGCAGCTCGGCCTGTGATATCTCTCTTACCACGTTGAGATGTAGTTTAGTTAAAAAAGCAAAACTGCAATAGCCCATAATCGTTGTATCTCATGTTCCGGTATTTGCCATTAGTGAGAATATATAATTCCTTTACTAGGTGCTCATGAACACCTCAGTAAAAGCCGAGTGCTTGTGTTTGTTGGTTCATCAGTTTCTTTGGTCATGTGTAACATATTTAGCAATGTGCACATCTCAGTGGAATTAGGGTATGCATTGTTTTAGCAGTGCAGAGTACACAGGCTTTCTTCAGCCTGCAGGCAAACCTGATTTGTTTCTCAAATCTGATCTTTGGGACTGACTGTCCACACTGTTATTTGCAAATGATCAGGTCGGATTTGTGTGTTCAAGCGCAGTTAAGCCATCTGCTTTGTTTGCCATGGCAACAACATAGGCGTGTGTGCCTATGGTAACTGATGGCACATTGCTCAAATGCGAATGCAAAACAAAAAGCTGCAGAAAGGAAATGTACATGGGGAACTACATACATCATCAAGTCACGATGTAATGGAGGAGATTGATATATACACCAGACTCTCTTGCTGCATTGCAAGTGACGTTAAGGCTGGTTTGAAAACGGCCTTGAGGGATCAGAGCGGTCAGTCAGTAGTAGAAATCTGATTTGAATCACATTTCAAACCACATACATTTGTGGGTTGAGTCTGATTTGCAAAATTCAGTTTCCATGTGCTGTTTTTTTTCTTTTTTGCTGTTCATACTTAATAAAATCAACCTGACTCCAATCTGGATATGTGAGAATTCAGATGTGGGCTGGCATTCTAAACAAGACCTAACAAGGAAAAACAGTGTGCACTCATGCACCAGGCAATACGATAAAAGTCACATAAGCTTGAGCCAGCTCAGTGATTTTTATAACTGCACCAGCTAAGTCAGTGCATGAAAAAAATCTTTTGTTCAGCGATTTTCTTAGGCCCAATTCACATTACAGCTAAATATCACCTCATTTTAGTGATTAATCCGGTCAAGTGCACACTCAGTACGATTAACAAGAATGACAACTAGCAGCACCTAGTTCCACTCTGGAGGTAGCAACAAACAAAGTTGACTCTAGTTAGTATGCAAATGAGCTTGGCTGGGTGTATGAATTGGTAATTGATGTGTAGTGATATAACAGAAAATACTGGAGTGAGCCCTGTTTCTCGTTCATGCATGCAAGTGTTCTCAGTCCTCTACATGTGTGTGTCTACAGTCACAGGACATGTGTGCAACTCCAGTTAAGAACTTTGTTTGTGGAGCCTGAATATACTTGCGTACTCTCTGTACAAAGCAGCATAGAATATTTGCTCCAGTATGTGCTGTCACAAAAAAGTCTACAATGGCACAGGCTTAAAGTGTTCCACATCAAGATGCTTCTTTTTTTTTGTTTTTTTCCCCAGTCCTATTTTCCATTCCATCACAGCCCTGTAGGGTCCTAGCGTATCCTCCCTCTGTCCCAAAGGTGCTCTTTTCCTCTTCCACCTGCCAAATGCTCTTCCACTCCACATGCCAGATTCATTCCGGGCTGAAAACGATGCCAGTTGAACTTGAAGATGTAAATATTGCAGGCATTTTGTTCATTCTTGGCACTGTTAAAATGTGAAAATCTGAGTGATATGAAAGAAAAGGGCCGTGTGTTTAATGTAACTCGACTACAGGGCCAAATCCGGCCCAGCAGGCCTCGATCAAACGAAACTGGTTGTGGAAGCACTGACAAAACAGGACAGCAAGAGGAATTCAGGTCCTGTCTCATAGGCTCTAAGTTTCTCAAAAATGTATATTAACCAGTGTGTGCCTTAAAATATGCAAAGACATGTTAAGTAGAACCAGTGTGTGGTTTGAAATAGCAAGTCTTGGTCCTCTTATCTGCATTTTTTTTTTCAGATTCCCCAGCTTTTAAAAACATTTTAGCCATTCAGTTTGTAGTTCTTTCTCTCAAATTCCTCCAGATTTCTAGCAGGAAAATTAACCAGCATCTGCTTTCCACTGTAGCTTGTGTTCTTGCCACTCCAGCCCATAAAGAAGTAAACACGCAATTTTACAAACCTAATGGCAAACCAAAAAGCTGTTTAGTCATTCAATTTGTAGTGTTGTGCACATCTTGTTAATGCCGGCAAACCCAATGGCAGTGCACGGCATCTCTGGCTGCTGTGGTCTTCGTTCTCCTTGGAGGATGGGCCGCAGCAAAACAGCTGCACATTGTGGACAAACACACATCCAGACACACATGCACACACAGTTTTACCCTGCTGGGACCTGTCCAGATGGACTCCTCTCATCCTTCATTGTTTGTTGTCACCACCATTATCCTAATGTCCTTGGGGTTAGACTGTAGTTGTAATCTCTCTCTCTCTCTCTCTCTCTCTCTCCCTCTCTCTCTCCCCCTCAGTTGTACGGAAGCTGCAGGAGTTTGAGCTGCCTTACGTATCTATCACCAGCTTGCGGAGCTCTGAATTTCACATACTCCTACGGAAAAGGTACCAAAACACCTGCTCAGTTCGTGACTTTGAATTTCATCTTGCCATTCCACTCCACATTCAGCACAGGCCCTAATATGTGAATTACAGCTCTGGTTCATGGTCTGAGATGTTCGCGTGTTATTTATGTAATGCTGTAAAGAAGCATGCAAAACATTTCCCTTTTAATGAGCAGCACATAAATTGCCTCTGCCGCGCTGTAATTCATTCAGCTAAGCTAGGCACTCCCGGGTTTCTTTGTGTGTGTGAACCTAACATCGCTCATGCTTTGCTCCTTATCTCAAGTGATGCACTCATCCTTAGTATGTCCAAGAATCTGCAAGCCTGAACACAGTCTGCTTATCCAACTTTTGCAAAGTCACCATGTGGCAGTTAATTTGGAAAGCAGACCTGAGTAGTTCTCTCTCTTTATTTTCTCATTGGTTTTTTTTCTATTTGTTTCTTTTGTTCGTTTTTTTTTTTTTTTTTTTTGCCAAATGCTGTAGCTATTGTGACCAGACTGTTGATGGGTTTAACTGTTTGCCCCAGCAAAGCCAAGAGGCTCTTAACCTGAAATTGCTCTAGCATGTCTCCTGCTGCTCTGTGTTAAGTGGGACCATATGGAAGTGTGGTGAGAAATGTGCCCCACTGTTTACCTAGAGCAATGGGCATCCAGCAACCACACAGGTCAACATAAACTCTTTTGCTTTTTGAGTTTGTACTCTTGATTAGCAGTGTCAGGTACAAAGGTATTTTAGATAGAAGATAGACAAAAATCTGAAAGGATTAAGTTGCTAGAATGAGATACTGTAATCATAGTTTATGTTTGGTTTAATGGTTTAATCCATTCTTATGCCAAGATTTCCCATCAGTCTATCTCTCAGCCCTTTTGATGTAATGTGCAGATGCTGCTGCTTCACCAAATGTGAAATTTAGTGGCTGCACACTACTTCTCCGCTTCCTCTTCTCTGTTTTTACGTCACCCTGCCTCCTGCTGAGTGAAGTACACAGGATGTTGACTTTTTT
>OMKZ01017261.1:0-12449 GCA_900302535.1 Neoniphon sammara
AAGGCACTGATGACACACACGCATTACACTAACACACACGCACGCACACACACACACGCACGCACTTACACACATACACACACACACACACACACGTACGGCCGGGTCCATTTTAATCCCAATCAGGAGCGATCGTGATTTTTCGGCCCAGTGTTTTTTTCATACCGGGTTTAACTCTGCTGAGCGTCGGCGCGGATTTGTTGGTTTAAATTTAACATGACGCGCTATAATATTCCTATAATAATCATATGTGGCGTTTTCAATAGTGTGTCCGTGGTAGCCGGTAGTGAGTTTACAGGCTACTGACCTTATCGCACTTGATGTCATGTTCATCTCCCATGGCATCGCGATAATATTCCCATCGGGATTTAATAGTTTTCCTGTGGTGTTTGCGCAGTATCCTTCTAAAATGTATTATAGGATTATTACAGCTCGACTCCATTCCTCGTTTTTAGCGGTGGGCTGTTGTGCACCAGTGTGTCTGTTTACCTTTTTTTTTAAGATGTGAAGGCAGGCTATCGTGTCTCTGCGCGGCTATATGTGTAAATTGTGTGAGCATTCATTTGCTTTCGTCAGTCACTTTCAGCTATATCTAATTACAGGCGGTTTGGGGTAACTTGAGATGTACCAATTTGAAACCGTTTCACTGAATGATAGACATCTTGCCGATGTCTGCTAAGAGCCAAAGTAACCGGATGATAGGATTTTTTTAAGGACGCTGCAGAGACATTATAGCTTATCTATGAATCCCGATAGGAATTATTGGAGTACTATAGGGATGCTGTAGGGGGAAAAATAGCATAAAATTTAATAGAATCACTATATAATAGAAAAAAATGCAATAGAATATTATTAAAGGAATATGCCTATTATAATGAATTTTCATGAAGGATGTAATATGTTGTTTATATATTCAGTGCATCTCAGTCAGTGTCGTGGTGACAAGAAAATACAGATGTTTATTTAACGAATCATGTTTCACCTTACTAATAATTTTGCTGTGCATTTTCAGGGAGGAGCCATGCCAGCATGAGCGGCCCTCACAAAGGGCCCAGCAGAGGGACTCCTCACTCCAGCTGCCCTTTGACCTCTGGCCGTGACCCCTCCGCCCACCCCACTCCCTCCTCCAGACACCATGAGCGCTGGGCTGCATTGACCATGTCTGCCGCCACCTCCTCGCTCAAACATACGTCCGTCTATGGGTTCACCCAGAGGGAGCACTCGTCCTCCTCATCCTCCTCCTCCTCCTACAGCCCACTGAGGAGGCTGCAGCATCTCACCACCATGGTGAGCCAGCCTGACCTGGTCCTGCCAGAGAGGGAGGAGAAGGAGCGAGGGAGCAGCTGGGAATGGGAGGTGAACAAGACGGTGAGGGCGAAGGAGGTGCAGAGGGACTCCTGGACCGACTGCACTACCAGGGATTACTCTCACACCCGGAGTACAAGCAGGGAGAACAGATTTGGTGATGCCACTGAGGGACAAAAACAACCTCCGGTCCTGCCAGGAAGCAGAGGCGTGCCAGTCGCCAATCAGAACGACGCCCTGAGAAAAAGCCGGACGGTTGTTTCTCAGGCCCGCCCAGCCCAGCCTTCTCCCTCGACAGCAACAGCCCCTTTGCCAACGGCTTCCTCCACTTTGAGTCCTCTTTGTTTGAGGACGATGATGACAACGGTGATGGAATAGAAGGGGAAGGGCGGGAGGCCGTGTCGCCTGCAGGAGACAACCACGGGAGGGCGGGGATCGCTGTACAGTCCACTCCGGGGGGGTTAAATCTGGCCTCCAAGAACCCAGCCTTGTCGTCGACCAAGGTCGTGACCCGGTCCCAGCGCTCTGGTCAGCGCAGGAGGTACTGGGACGGGTCAGATGACGACTGGGAGAGCGACACCGAGACCTTCCTGTTTGGGAACGGCCCCTTGAGGCATTCAATGGCAAGTTTTACACTGCTGTTTCAAAGGAGCATGCCACAAAAGTGTGATTTCTCAGGTTTTTCCTGCTCTTTAGGCTTTCTGTGGCACACAACTCCCACTCTTCTCTCATCCAGATTGCCACTTTACCAGCTTTTTAGGGCTGTTTTGCTTTCCTGATCACATCCCTGTTAGATGCACTTGCAGCTTTCTCACTGGCGTGGACAAAGCCAGAGTAAAGACAAGTTAAAAATAGGCTTGCACAAAACATTACTGCTCCACTTAGCCTTGATACCAGACTCCATCTAAGTGCTACTCTGTGCAATGTGGAACTATCACTCAAGACATTTTCTGAATCTTTATGATCCATAGGTACTCGGAGCACACAAGCAGCTGGTATTTCAGTCAGATCTCAACTTTTGGATCTGTTGTGTTCTCAACATGGTCACCAACAAACTCCTCATAATATGGCCGTATTGTTATGTTTTGATAAGTGCAAGGGTTACTTCACAAATATTTGCTGTCTTAGAAATGCCGCACTTGTGGATCTTTTTCTCACCAAGGCTCCAGACCAACCGTGAACTCTTTTCTTCTCTAACAAGCCAGACAATTACAAAAATCAAAATTTTTTTATCATAATACAAATTGCTCTGTGGATTGCTACGTGAGTTGAAGTTCAAGCTTATTTAGAGCCCCAAATCACCGTTGACAGTCTCTGTGGCTTTACACGGCAAGTTTACAAGAAACAAAACAGGACGACACCCTGTAACATAAACCCTCAAAAACCTCCCCAAGAATGAGAACCTGATGATTTAGAAACTGTCTTGAGTGATTTTCTGAACGTTTGCCAATGGAAAATGGCCTCATCACATACAGTAGCACTTTAGATTGAGTTTTGCATGTTAAATACAGGAGGACGTCATGTATGCGCTCCATAGCAGTATTGGTACAACCGGGTATTACTGTAAGTTTAAGAGACAGTGATTGAATCTGAGTGTGTCCTCAAGTGACTTTATATTGATAGCATGAACTCACAACTTTTCAGCTGATTTTTTTTTTGAGTTCTTCATATTATTTCACCTAGTGCCCTCTATGCTGGGTGTTACACCCAGAAGACCCATGGTGTGAGCATGGAGGATCTGTTGGAAGCATACTGTCTACATGAGGGAAAAATGCTGTGGAAATTTCTTTACATGAAATGTTAAAGTAATGGTAGGCTTCCCTGCACCATGTGGGAAAGCTCACTGGTGCTCCTGTATTTTTTCCTGTTGTGTGCAGGCCTACCGTAGGAATCCTAAGCTATACCCCCTACTGACCTTTACAAAGTATTTCAAGGAGAAACCCACCCTCAGATAACCTTCTTAAATATCATCATTCAGTTATTCAGTGGCTTCCAAGAGTTAGTTTGTGAGAAAGCGTTGTAATTTACTTCCCTCATTCTGCTTGTGTACCTCTACTTTGGTTAGTGATTTGCCACATTTCCCAGAATGCCTTCCGAAAACCCCCAGAGAGCAAGTGAGAACTTGTTGCTTTTAATCAAAAGTGGTTGCACTGACACATAAATTTAGCTAGCTAGCCAACTAGCTGGTGAACATTCAGATCACAGCATGTCTTGTGTGCAACATGCTCTGTGGCTTTATGGCGTTCTGGTCTGTTCAGGCTGGTGTCAGTGGTGAAGTTGGTATTTCTGCTTTTCAACAAACTTCAAACTGTACCTGAGATAATGTAATGCAGGATATTAACATTGGAAAACTGAAGTAGACTTAGGCAGGTTGAAGGACAGTGGGCACATGAAAACAGTACATTATAAATGACACTTTATGGCAAAATAACTCCTGGAATGCACTGAACGTCACAGTTTGAGGATATCTATCGCTGTAAGAGTGGAGTTTTCCATTAACCGCAGTAGAGCCGTGACTTGTTTTCCGGTGGCTGGCAGAAAATGACCCTGCCACGGTTACATCACAGCTGCAGCCAGGATCAGTGCTCTGTCCCGTCCCGCTACATGCCAGTCATAACTCAGGCCTGCTCATACCGTCTGCCTGTCCACTCAGCCTGCCGCTGTGTGCCCATACACAGTGTAGGACAAGAAACACATACTAGCCACCAGTGACAACAAATGTGAGTGCGTTTACACAGATATTCATATTCCCAACATGAGTTTTGTCCTAGGCGATCACTTAGGATTTGCTGTTTACATGGAACAGTCAGTAACCAGTTTTTCCACTTACCTGTGTACCTGGAGATAGCTCAACATTTTTTAGTTTTCACACTGCATTCAATGGTGGCTTGTAATTTTGGCACTTTTGACTACATGGAAGCAGATCTTTCGCTGTTGGTCAAGACCAAAAATAATATACTGGATAATATCAGCATATCCTAGCTACCATTTTTTTAATATTTGGGATAAAGGCTTATCCTGGTGATTTTGAATGGTATATGCTGTTTATATGCACCAGTTCATAAATTGAATATTTAGATATCCTGACTATAGATATAAACACTCATTGCAGCAACATTTTATCTTGAGGTAAAACCTGTTAAACAATATTAAACTATTGGCCAATTTGAAAATTTCGCCTACAAAGGACGACCATTTTTGAGGATGTACAGTCATCTTAAGAGTCTTAAATAATGAAATTCAGGCAGCTGTGTTTTCCTGAAGTGGATATATAGCAGTAATAGTCTTGAAAAAGTTGTCATAACATTTCAGCGTTACCAGGTCCCACACAATAAATATAACATCTAAGTAATTTTCTTTAAAACGAGGAATTGTTATTGTAGATACACCTAAGGCTCATTGGCACCTGCATTTCCATTATTACGGATTTTAATGACTGTGGGTTTGGGCGTTTATACTTGAGCTAAAGGCCTGTAGAGGTCAAGCGAGGTCAGGAAATCCCCTCATAGCTTAACAGATCCCAGCAGCCTCCATTTGTTTTGAACTCAGAGCTTCAGAGTTGGCTTATGCTTCTTATGGATGACATTGATTTGCATGTATAATATTATTTTTATGATTCCTATGAATATATTTCAAGATTTTTGTTTTTTGGAAATTTTGGACAGAGCACTTCCATTCATTTCTAATAGCTAGTCTTGTTTTTCCTGCTATTTTGCCTATAACTTTTTTATTTTTCTGTGATCACATTCTTGGTTATGCAGTCAAATTTATCATAAATGCATATCTGCAGTGCAGAGGGTCATGATGTAGGCTCTAACTTGTTTGATTAACAAGGGTGACTGCACACCTGTAGCTCTGATGCAGAACAGTGCGATTTAGGCCTTTGAAAAATGCTTAAGTGTTATGATTTTCAGAAATTGAACCAAATTCTTGCAGCAGAGTTCATTTTTATTTTGATCTCATTTTCTTCTTTTATTATAATTTTGTTAACAGCAAAGCAGCCCAAAGAAAAAGTCTCTGCCACCTGTGAAGTTTTTAGAGGGTGAAGTTATATGGGCAAAGTTCAACCGAAGACCATGGTGGCCTTGTGAGGTGATTGTTGACCCTGAACAGGGAATCTACCACAGAGTGAAAGGTAGGGAGGCCTCAGACATTATTCATTTACTTGGACATTACTTGGAGAAATGTATTGTGCATGGGTTACTTTCTCGTGTGTGGGTTTGGCTTTTTTTTGGTTTCCCCATTCAGCTGCAGGCCCGCTCTATAACTTATCTTAAAATAGAGCTTTATTGTGAAATACAATAGGTGGGTAAAGTTACAAAAAGTTTATTTTCAGACTGCAAGAATAAATTAACTAATTGGTTAAAATGAAAATAACTACAATTTACAGAAATAACATATTTATACATATTTCCCATGTTATGATTTACTTACATTTTATATCATGGTATATAACTATGATGGACCTTTACATCCTCCTAATACAAACATCTTCTTGGACCCATTTTGAAAATTTAAGAACTTTTCTGTTCTCAACTTCAGATATTGACAAAAATGATTAATTTGCTTCGTTATTAACTATTCTATTTCCTACATCATGCCAGCTTCCTGCCTTGTAGCACTGTTGTTTGGATTGTAGATCAAGTCACACAGCAGTACTTCTTGCTACAAAGGTTTTTAAAACATTAGCACAAACATTAAAACAAAAGACCATACAAAGCTAGGAGTCAAAAATTTGTATAAAATAGAGAATTAAGAAATTTAGAGTAAGAATATAAATTTCTCATATACTTATCAGTCATAATCATATTGGTGACTTCAACAGATATCCAGTTGCACCAATACACACTGCTGTTTGAAGCTATTATTGCAAGCACACACAACCTAAAACAACCACTTGTTTTCAGGTTAACAGTAAGTTTGTCCATGTAACAACTAGTTACAACAAACCCTGACATGACTATGCACGATTTTTCCCCTTTGCTGTTTTGATATACTTGTTTATTTCTTATATAGGATCATGTTGTGAACATTTACATGTAGGAGTTGCATTACGGTGCAGGTGTTTAAAATGGCAGAGGGGCAGAAAGCAAAGAAAACTAACACTTTATAACAATCTTTTTTTTTTTTTTTTTTTGCATCTTATTACTTAAAGGCTGATGCTTTGTTGTTTCAGAGCCCAGTGACCGGCCTTGTCGGCTCTACCATGTCAGGACCTTTGGGGAGCCGGTGGAGTTGGCCTGGGTGGAAGGGAAAGCCATTCACACTTTCAAGGGAGGCTTTGAATTTGAACAGCTCCCCCTGCTGCGCCGGAGGGGGAAGCAGAGGGAGGAGAACTACAAGTACACTGTAATTACTATTCAATGAATGATGTGTCACTACTTAAAGTTTGTCTGAAGCAATTGTTGTAATTTTTACATTGTTTTGATTGTATTATTTTGTGTTGTGCATCATTATTATCTTTACCAGCTGGGCTGTATCATCTGTTTAGATTACTGCAGAAGTATTTTTTTCTATTTACAACAAAGACTTGCCACAGTGTTAAGATCTGTCCATTAGAGATTTTGATTACTGCAAAACTAATTCACCACAAGGTTTATAAAGACACATTCTTTTTTCTACAGATCGCTAAGCGTTATCAGGAGTCTTGGAAATCCAGCGTGGAAGAGGCTGAAACTGTTCTCCCAGAGAGACCCAAAATGGCTTCTTCCATATCAACCTCCATAGATGAGGCATTCCATGACGGCTCCACACCAGAGAGAGAGATCAAAGCCCATACAGCGCTTCCTCCTTCCACCTCACCTGTCCTCACTCCCCCTGAAACATCTCACATGACCAATGGAACCACGTCATCCCCGTTAACAACTCCAATAAAACCAAGCACTTTAAGAAAGCCTCCTAGTAAGAAGAAACAGAGTAAATCATCAAGGGACATGAACAGCAAACACTCAAAAAAGACATCTCACAGCAGTCTGGACCAGTCAAAGAGGGATCCTGGAGAATGCCCATATTCTGACCTTGACTCAGTCCCTAAGATTCTATGTCCTAAAGCACTTGAACGTCAGTCCAAACTGGTCCCAACTCCAACGCCTTCAGTTACAGTTGTCAAAGAGGTGAAGAAACAGCCAGAGATTCAGAGTGGTCTTTGGTTTAGCAAAGCCAGCAAAGACAGACGGCCTAAAACGACCAGTCCTATACCAGACCGCACTCTCTTTAGCAAGGTTCCCTGTAAGAAAAAGGCCTCATCTGTCGTCAGTAAAAAGACCCTTGCTACTAGTGTCACCTCCAGTGTGACACTAGGCGGGCCTACTGACCAACCAGGATGGTCAGACAAGCATAAGACCCTAGTATCTCCTGAAACTGACGCGCCCTCTGACCAATCAGGACATTTGAAGGGTAGAAGCACCTTGGTTGTTAGTATGCCTTCTGGTATGACTGGAGGGTCCGCTGACCAATCAGGGTTGTTGGACAAACATAAGACCCTGGTCTCTGTTGAGACTGATGTACCCTCTGATGAGTCTGGATGTTCAAAGGGTAAAAGGACTCCAGTTAGTAATGTGACTGCCAGTGTGACTGGCATGCCCTCTGACCAGTTAGGCAGTTCAGATGTTAAAAAGGACCCAGTCCCCACCGTGGTGCTTAGTTCTAATGACCAATCCAGATTTTCAGAGGGTAAAAAGAGCCTGGTTTTCACTCAGACTATTGAACATTCTGATATAATAGCCACTAAGAAGACCCATGTAACTGACATGATCTCTGTCCAAGCAGAAAAAACAGAGAGTAAAAACACTCGAGTCTCTAGTTTAAAAGTCAGCACTACTGACCAATCAGGGAGGCAAGGAAAGCAGAAAACCCTGGTCTGTGAGTCTGCCATGTCCTTTATCAAATCAGGACGTAAGGACATGAAGGGCAAGAAGACCCCAGAGTCCACTATAATCATCAGTCCCACTGACCAACGAGGATGGACAAAGCCTGAAAAGACACCGGATACAGATGTAACTGGCATGTCTAAACACTCAGACTGGTCGGAGGGCACGACATGTGTGTCCTTAAAGCAGTTAGCTAAC
Source organism: Neoniphon sammara (assembly GCA_900302535.1). NCBI lineage: Eukaryota > Metazoa > Chordata > Actinopteri > Holocentriformes > Holocentridae > Neoniphon > Neoniphon sammara. Next base: position 8,373 of record OMKZ01017261.1, read on the forward strand.
TCAGAATCCAAAAAGGCCTCAGTTACAAGGTTAACCACTAGTTGTGTGACTGGTACGCCTTGTCACCAATCAGAATCATTAGAAGGGAAAACTATTCCAGCCTCAAGTGCAACATATACGTCCGCTGATGAATTACGCAGTCCAGAAGACAAAAACGTGCCAGTTACGAATGTAAGTCCTAGCAGTGTGGCACACTTGTCCTCTAACCCGTCAGGATGGTCAGAAGGTAAAAAGACCATAGGCTTCAACTTAACAAGTGCATCCTCCGACCAGTTAGGCAGCTCAGAACTTAAAAATACTCCGATAACTAGTGTAGCTTATAACATGACTTCTCTGCCCTCTCATGAACATGGGACTTTAGCTGCTAGGAGTACTCCTGTGTCCTCCATGTCAATAGATTCGTCCTCTAACAAATCAAAGAAAATTATAAATGATTCCAAGGAAGTTCTAGATAAAGCAAATACAGTTCTAGTTGAGCCGCCTGCTCACCTCCCTGCTAGCAACCGGCTAATGACCAGGGCCCTAAAAGCCATGCAGGAGGCTGAAAAGAAAAAGCGTGAAAAAGCCCTCAGGGAGGCTGAGCAGAGGAAGCTCTCAAGACCACATAGAAAACCAGACAGCCAGTCACGCTGCTCCTCACAAAACTCCACTTGGATACCAGAGACCAAACTGGACTATTGCACAAAAATAAAATCTCTAAAGAGTGATTGTGACAATAGTGGTGATTATGATCAGAACACAACTTTTTCAAACTGTAACACTCCTCCCTATTCTTCAGTGTTTTCTGATTCAAATGATTTTGAAGCCGATGTCAAGAGCGAGGATGAGGACTTCTCAATATCCCCAACTCCACCAATGGACTTCATACCCCTGACCTCTAGAGTAAAGGCAAAGAAGGAAAATTCTTCCACTGACATATCCAAATCTTCACCCTCATCACCTTTTTCTTTTATGAATACCCTCAACGACCTGGAGGAGATATCCTTCCAGTCCCTGACGAATGAGAGTGACGGTAAACCCATCTCATTCAAACCAGACACAAACTACAAGTTCAGTACTTTTCTTATGCTGCTGAAGGACTTACATGACACTAGAGAGCGAGAGGGGGCTCCTTTGGAGCTGGAGATTGGGCCACCAAGTGCCCATGTCAAAGAGGAGCCTTTAGTGATGCCTGTGGAGTCTTCATTCATAGGCCAAGATCAACAAATTCAACACATCAAGGACACATGTAAACCCAAGTCAAGTCCAAACAAAGAAATCACACACATAAAAGACAACAGAAGTCAGCCCTCCAAAAGGCCCTGTTATAGAAGGAGCAGCTCCTCTGGGGGGAGAAAGAAAGCAAACAGCAAAGTGCCTTGTCGTCCAGCCAGGTCAGGACCTGGCTACCCAGGAATGGAGGCCTTGCCGCAATCACAGTCCTCCTCGGGCATGCAGGCTGGCACTTGGGAGAGACTTGTTCAGGATGAAGGTAGTGAAGGTGGAGTGGTGGAGGAGGAGAGTTGCAGTAGAGCAAAAGAGAAACTACAGAACACGGTGCCTTTGGAGGAAAGGGACTCTGATGCTGCGCTGTCCTCTCAGCCAAAGATGGGTCTGGAACAGCCAAATGGCCTTGTCGCAGATTGCACTGAGATGAACACAAACTCAATGCACAACACTGGAGGAAGACAGGAGGCTCCCATGGGTAAGAACAGTCTAGGTTAGAATCTGGCCAATAAATTCAAGTCCCAGCTTGACCCCAAAACCCCAAAAAATATCTGCCCAAACTTGAATGAACTTGAATTTGTAGGGTAGGAGGCTATTCTAGCAAGGCAAATAAGTCTTGTGAGTTTATCACACTACAAAACACATCTGGCCTTCCTCAGCTGATAGGAGTTTAAAAATAGGACAGGTCCAAACACAAACTGGATGGTCCAGTTTGTCCACAGTTTTGGAAACTGATCCAAAGGGGCGATGTCAGAAAGATGCAAAACAGCAGAAAAGTAAATAACAATAGCAGGAGCGTATACTAACATACTTTAGAGTATGTTAGCCATAGCTATATACTGTAAGACAGATATTCTATCATTTCAGAAATGTGTAAATTTATTAAAAGACAAATAACTGCACCAAAGGCTTATGTCAGAGGCAATGTTTTGGCTCTTCCCATTGGATTCAGTATTGCCATCTGTATGTCACATTCAGATGGTAAATATAACTCCCATGTGCTGACACTGTTTACCAGCTCAACTTTTGATTTCCATGACAACAGTGCTTTCACACACCGCACTGTGAGGCCATATGATGTGTTGTTCTGGTTCTGGTTTTAGCATTTGTCTGGGGGTTTGTGGCTTGAGACTCATCTGGCTCGTCAGGATAAACACAGGCCAATAGCTTATTTGTGGGTCTGAGTCTGACACCATGTGTTCATAACCAAGCCAATTGCAAGCAGTTCATTCAAACTCTTGAGCATTTACACTTTTAGTTCGGTTTGTTTTGGCACGTGAGAACAAGGTCATTTGGTTGTGGATGGAACCAAATAGCCACATTGGGACTGCCTGAAATTACAGGTCTTAGTCCAATTCCATGCTTACTGTGGTGTGGTTTGTTAGCAATCAGAGTGTAATACAAAGTCATTGTAGGAAAATACACAAAACACACAGTTTTATGGGTGTAAAGAGACTAATGTTGACGTCTGATAGATAGAGTAGCTGCTTGGAAACCCTTGCATAACAAGCTCAACTGAGTGTGGACTGATGGTCACATTCAGCTATTTTTTCATGTTTTCTTAACTGGTATAAACACCAGTTAAGAAGGGCATAGACACGTCTGTCATATTTAGCTAAAGTTACAGGGACTTGAATTCAACTTGATTTGAGCACCCTGGTTGAAATACTTGGTCAAATCCTTGATACGTTTAACAGTTCAGAATATGACTACTGACATTTTGCTGGCTTTGAATTCAGTCAACAAACAACACAAGACCTGACATGTACCATAGCTATAAAGTTGCATGATAGCCTATATGGTGAGATGTTTGAACAATGTTTATTTTATATGCTAAATGTAAAATTTCACATACTGCAAATAACTTAGGAATCAAAACAACTACCGTGTCTTTTCTCACGTGTGTCTTCCTCAGCACATAAACGAATCAGAAAACCAAGCAAGAGGCTGATCGAATGGACTGAAGAATACGATCAGATTTTCTCCACAAGGAAGAAAACCAAAAAGCCTCTCCAGTCAATTGGAAAGGTAAAAATTTTACAAAGTAAACATATGTTGTGTTATTTATGTAAAATGCAATGGTACGAGCAATCCACCAATGCTTATACACTGTAGATACTGATTCCGAGCATTCTTGCTCCAAGCACTGATCTAAGCCATTATGTTTTCTTGATGTTAAAGGACCAAAGCGACTGAGATTTGATCAATTGAGTTTTAATCAAAGATCCCGTATTTAAAAAACAAAAACAAATTCATGCATTGTTTTTTGATTTGCTGCATGGCTCTCTGTAACAAATGTGAGCATTAGTAAAATTCACCTCATACCAAATTTAATCCTGACATTGGCTAAATACCTGATTCCAGTATCAGTACTGAGGCTTCCACAAATGGTGTATGAGGTATCACTGACTGATAATGAACTCTTCTTATTTATTTCCTCAGGCCGCTCAACCCATCGACACCAAGTCTGATCCACCGCTACTGGACAAGGATGAACACGACAATAACGCACATGACCCCCCCACCTTGAACTTACTTCCTGAAATACAGACACCGCCCCCTGAAGAAGTCACTTTAACAACAGCCTCAGAACTACAAATAACTAGTACTGAAAACTCATCTTCCCAGGATGCACCAGTACTTTCCATTGACACACTAACCCCACCCCCTGAAGCTGAACCTTCCCTGTCAGCAGAGAGCCTCATCAAAGACAAGGTTGAAGGTAACTTTAGTAACCCTGAGGGGCAATTTGGGGGAATTTGGTTCAAATTAACAACAGTGAGGCAATGTTTGCATAACTTTTTATTTTTTTTGCAACAAGCTGCATTCAAAGTCTCCCATCCTGCAAAAAAAAAAAAAAAAGTTTGACAG